>PVKP010056762.1:0-10453 GCA_004027715.1 Plecturocebus donacophilus
GGAGGGTTGCTTTGGGGTGGGCAGAAAACCCCTTGCATCCTGAGCTCCTTGGCGTAGGGACCACATATCGCCGGTGTGAGCCAGAGAGCTCCGCGGCCGCTGACTTTTCCCCGTCTCCGGGAGGGCATTTAAATTTCGACTCACCGCATTTCTGACAGCCGGAGACAGACACTGCGGCGCGTCCCGCCCGCCCGCCGGTCCCTGCGGCGATTCCAACTCGCCCTGATCCTTTCGAGAAGTTGGCATTCTGGCTTTTTAAAAAGCAATCATACAATTTAAAACCTATGTCTCCAGAGGCGTTAGGACGTGGTGTTGGGGAGGCGCAGGCAGTGGAAAAGGGAGGCGGGGATGTGTCCGCTTCTCCTGGAATCCTTGACTTGGAAAAACCAGGGCGAATCTCCGCACCCAGCCCTGACTCCCCTGCAGCGGCCGCCCTTGGGTGTCCTCGCGCCCCTGAGATGCGGAGCGACGGCGAGGAGCGGGGGTCGGGGCTGTTCCAGAACAGCTGCTACCCTTGGCGGGTGGCTCGGGGCGAGGTATCGCAGCGGGGTCTCTGGCGCAGTTGCGTTGCCGGATTGAGCGCAGGGAGGTGCCCCTGTTATTATTTGACAGCCCCCTTGTATTTATGGAGGGGTGTGAAAGCCCGTGGCCGAGCTCGCCACTCCAGCCGGCGAGAGACCAGAAGAAAAGCCGGCAAACGGAGAAGGGGGGCGCATTGGGGGTGGGGACGGGGGCGGTGGAGAGGGGAGGTTGGGAGGGGCTGCGGCGCCGGCGGGGGCAGGAGCGGGGAGAGGGCGCGAGTGGGAACGGCAGCCGCAGAGGGGCCCGGGCGCGGGAGCGGGGTGCGCGTCGCCGCTAGCGCCCCGGCGCCTCTCGCCTTCTCCTTCAGGTGGCGCAAAACTTTGCGCCTTGGGTTTTGGCAAATCCTCACCGCGGCCTCTTAAGGGGAGACGAGACCAAGGCCGATTTCGATTCCTCCGCCGCCTCCGAGGCTTCGCGCCAGGCTCCCGGGGGCTGGGACTCGGTGGGCACCAAGCTGCTGGTTCACAAAGTGCATGTCTGAGATAGTAGGGGGCTGCCCAAACGGGGTGAAAGGGGGCCCTCCTCCCCCCCTTTTTTTTGCCCCACCGAGACCACCCAGTCGCTTTAGGGGCTAGCACGGGAAGGGGAGTGGTCCGGGGCTGTGGTGCACGCTGCGCGCTGCGCCAGGTTTCTGCACCAAGACCCCTTTCACTCAAGACTGCCTCCCGCTTTGTGTGCCCCCTCCAGCAGCCTCCCGCGACGATGCCCCTCAACGTCAGCTTCAGCAACAGGAACTATGACCTCGACTACGACTCGGTGCAGCCGTATTTCTACTGCGACGAGGAAGAGAACTTCTACCAGCAGCAGCAGCAGAGCGAGCTGCAGCCGCCAGCGCCCAGCGAGGATATCTGGAAGAAATTCGAGCTGCTGCCCACCCCGCCTCTGTCCCCTAGCCGCCGCTCCGGGCTCTGCTCGACCTCCTGCGTTTCGGTCACGCCCTTCTCCCCTCGGGGAGACGACGACGGCGGCGGCGGGAGCTTCTCCACGGCCGACCAGCTGGAGATGGTGACGGAGCTGCTGGGAGGAGACATGGTGAACCAGAGCTTCATCTGCGACCCGGACGACGAGACCTTTATCAAAAACATCATCATCCAGGACTGTATGTGGAGCGGCTTCTCGGCCGCCGCCAAGCTCGTCTCGGAGAAGCTGGCCTCCTACCAGGCTGCGCGCAAAGACGGCGGCGCGAACCCCGCCCGCGGGCACAGCGGCTGCTCCACCTCCAGCTTGTACCTGCAGGATCTGAGCGCCGCCGCCTCGGAGTGCATCGACCCCTCGGTGGTCTTCCCGTACCCGCTCAACGACAGCAGCTCGCCCAAGCCCTGCGCCTCGCCAGACTCCAGCGCCTTCTCCCCGTCCTCGGACTCTCTGCTCTCCTCCACGCAGTCCTCCCCGCGGGCCAGCCCCGAGCCCCTGGCGCTCCACGAGGAGACACCGCCCACCACCAGCAGCGACTCTGGTAAGCGCAGCCCGTCCAGGCCTGTCCAAAGGGGGGCGGCTGGGTGTCTCTCCCATTTTCATTGGCATTTTATTCGACGGGCCACTTAGTCGACCCTGTCTTTCTCTTAGTTGGAAGGAGAGAGCGCAGATCTGGACAGATTTGGGAACGCAGCACCTTTGAAACCCCGGGCTTTAGCGTTTCCTCCCATCCCTTCCCCTTAGACCGCCCTTGTTGCCAGCCCCCTTCCCCCTTTCTCTCCCACCCACCCGTCAGGAGTTTCATTTAGGTTTTTGAACCTGGCTAATTTCACAACTCAATCCACTTCATACCTCCCGTAGGCATTTGAATTGCTCGGGGGGCTGGGGGGGTGGATGGGGGGGAATGGGGTTAAGAGAGGATTGATCTCTGAGAGATGAATGAATTGCTTCTCTCAACTTCCGCGAAGTGGTTGGGATTTAAAGAACTATCTACAAAAATGGGGGCTGTGGTTAGAGGCCAAGCATGGCCTCCCTGATGCAGGAGCCAGTCAGCTGCCTCAAGAGTGAGGCTGAGTAGCTGGCAACTTCTCAGCCTATTTTGAACACTGAAAAGCAAATCCTTGAGTCGCAAGGACTTTTTTTTTCCTTACCCCATCCTCTTGGACTTTTGGCAAAACTACAATTGTTTTTTTCTTTTTCACTTCCAGTAAAATAGGGAGTAGCTAAAGTCCTACCGAACAAATTGCAGCTCTCATTTGCAACACCTGAAGGGTTCTTGGTAAAGTCCCTTAAAAATAGGAGGTGCTTGGGAATGAGCTTTGCTTTGGGTGGGTCCAAAGCCTCATTAAGTCTTAGGTAAGAGCTGGCATCAATGTGGTATCCTGGGAAATGGTAGTTTTCTTGTCTGTGCCATCACCCAGCTGTCCTGCCTTCGTGGTGAGAGGAGGTAGGGTGGCTGGCTAGATTGGTTCTTTGGGGAGATCATTTTGTCCAAAGACTTTTCTAACATATTAATGCCTTATATTTCTACAGCATTACATCTGGTAATTGATTATTGTAATGAAACATCGCTAACCGAGTGATTTCTATTTCCTTTCTTAAAGAGGAGGAACAAGAGGATGAAGAAATTGATGTCGTTTCTGTGGAAAAGAGGCAGCCCCCTGGCAAAAGGTCAGAGTCAGGATCACCCTCTTCTGGAGGCCACAGCAAACCTCCTCACAGCCCACTGGTCCTCAAGAGGTGCCACGTCTCCACACATCAGCACAACTACGCAGCCCCTCCCTCCACGCGGAAGGACTACCCAGCTGCCAAGAGGGTCAAGTTGGACAGTGTCAGAGTCCTGAGGCAGATCAGCAACAACCGAAAATGCACCAGCCCCAGGTCCTCGGACACCGAGGAGAATGACAAGAGACGAACGCACAACGTCCTGGAGCGCCAGAGGAGGAACGAGCTCAAACGGAGCTTCTTCGCCCTGCGTGACCAGATCCCAGAGCTGGAAAACAATGAAAAGGCCCCCAAGGTAGTTATTCTTAAGAAAGCCACAGCATACATCCTGTCCGTCCAAGCCGAGGAGCAAAAGCTCATTTCTGAAAAGGACTTGTTGCGGAAGCGACGAGAACAGTTGAAACACAAACTTGAACAGCTGCGGAACTCTTGTGCATAAGGAAAAGTAAGGGAAAAGATTCCGTCTAACAGAACCGTCAACATCCATCACCTATAAACTTGTTTCCAACGCATGATCAAATGCAACCTCACAACCTTGGCTGAGTCTTGAGACTGAAAGATTTAGCCATAATGTAAACTGCCTCAAATTGGACTTTGGGCATAAAAGAACTTTTTTATGCTTACCATCTTTTTTTTTTTCTTTAACAGATTTGTATTTAAGAATTGTTTTTAAAAAATTTTAAGATTTACACAACTTTTCTCTGTAAATATTGCCATTAAATGTAAATAACTTTAATAAAACGTTTATAGCAGTTACACAGAATTTCAATCCTAGTGTATAGTACCTAGCATTATAGGTACTATAATCCTGAATTTTTTTTTATTTAAGTACATTTTGCTTTTTAAAGTTGATTTTTTTTCTATTGTTTTTAGAAAAAATAAAATAACTGGCAAATATATCATTGAGCCAAATCTTAAGTTGTGAGTGTTTTGTTTTTCTTCCCTCCTCCCCACGCCACCACCATCCCTGTTTGTTTTCATCCAATTGCCCCTTATAAGAAAGTGGTTTTGAGAAAGGCAAGAGTTTTCCTCTGTTGAAATGGGTCTGGGGGCCTTAAGGTCTTCAAGTTCTCAGGGGTTATAAGATGCTTCCTGGAGATTATGGAGAAGAGCCAGAGTTGACAGTTAAAAGAAGAAATGGCAGAAGGCTGGTGAGAAGGTTAGAGGTAGGCAAAGGAGATAGAAGGGGTCAAAGGTAACGGCTGAGTACATAAAGAGGGATAAGGACTGGGGTTTGGGAGGAAGGTGAAGAAGAAACTCCTGTTACTTTAGTTAACCAGTGCCAGCTCCCAGCTCAATCCAAACCCAGGAATTCTGCCCAGTGAGACAGTTGATGGGGAAAGGGCAGGAACCAACTTCTGCCTTCACAACCAGGCGCCAGTCCCATCCATGGGTTATCTCATAAGCCCCAGAGGAGCTCTGGGAGGAATACCACTATTAACCCTATTTTACAAACAAGGAAATAGAAGAGCTCAAAGGGGTTATGTAACTTCTCTGTAGCCACGCAGATCATAAAAAGCAGTCTCCAGGTCCCATTCCATTCAAAACACTTAACCCTTCATTATCATGCCTTGGTTCATCTGGGTCATTAGTGCTGAGATGGAGAAGGTTTGGGGACTGATTGATGGGCGGATTCAAGTCATAACAATGCTAAGCTCTGTTTGTGTGCCAAGCACTCCTAAGCATTTTATTCCTAACCCTTCATCAAACCCATGGAGGAGGTACTGTTAATTTCCCCCATATTAGAAATAGAGAGGGAAGCTGAGGCACAGAAAGACTCATCCACATGCCCAAGATTCACTGACAGGAAAGAGTAGAAGTGAGATTTGAACTCAGGCTGTTTACTCCTACCCTGTCCAAGCCACCTCTCAAACGATGGTAGGAATCAGATGGCTGCTTTGAGGACAGAGTTACAGTCCAGTGGGTTATGTATTTTAAGTCTCAACATCTAAGCCTGATCAGGCATCAGTTCCCCCTTTTGTTGTTAATTGTTGAATTTTTCCTTTCACATTGAGAAGGTCACCACCTTGACTCCTACCTTATCCATTTGTTGAATCAGATTCAGGATGACTCCTAGGAAGAAGCCAGTTCAGACCATAAAACACATTTATTCTTTGTCATGGGAGCCATCCTTTTAGAAACTACAGACTCTCCTTGCTTCCATCTTCTTTCACATACTCATGACACACGCTCATCCTGAGTCCTTGAAAAGGTGTTTTTGAACACGCGTATTAACTATAAGCCTCTGAAAACCTATGGCCCAAACCAGAAATGATGTTGATTATATAGGTTAATGAAAGTTACTATTGCTGTTCTAATGACCTCATTGTTTCCGTCTCAGAGTAGGTCTTCAGCTCCCTGCTCTTAGGGATTTTAATCTACCACCACCCATAAATCAATAAATAATTACCGTCTTTGGCTCTGACTCCTAGAATAATCTATTCAAGACCTTAATGTCTTTTTCTTGATCTTTCTTTTGAGTCCTAAGTACTGCCCTTACAGCTTCAAATTGGCACACCTATAGGCGAAATTCAAAGGGAGATGCAATCCACAGAAGTTGAGTAGTTCAAAGTGTTACAAAAGCGAGGTGCTCTTAAACAGTTCGGTCTTTGCCCCTTTGTGGCCCAGGGCTGGAATGCAGCTCTGGGGTGACTCACTTGGGAACTGGGAAGGTGTTAGTCTGAATCACTAAGCCCAGGCAAGCCCTCAGAATAGGAGAGAGTGTTCCTAGCAAGGAAAACAACTCTCCGTTCCAAATGCTCAGGAAAGAACTTTAGGGATGTGGAGCTTGGCTATGGGAATAGAAAGGAACCATTCCAAGTACCTATTAGGCCACCTCTTACCTTTACTGAGCCAGAGAATGGCTCTGAAAACAGGACAGATGCCAACTTCCTTTCCAAGAGTCAGGCTGATCTTGACCACAATACAAATTGGCCCTCAGAGCCAATCCAGGGAGTCCCAGGGGTCTCTGCCATTGTGCAATCTGTTTTGTAGATAATAATCAAGAATTGGAGGTGAAGGGGAGGAGTCTGCAATTTGGTCAGGAATAAATAAGAAGGAATACGCTAATTCTGACTATGCCCTTTACCCATGACACTATCCAGGAATTAATGACTCTCCCCGGGGATTCCTGGAATGATTTTGCTTAGGGATGGAATGTATAAAGAGGAAGGAAGTGTTATTTTATGCTGCCATTTGGAAGCAACAAAGGAGATCAACAGTATAAAAACAATCCATCAAATTTGAAAATGAACAAAGTTTTCACACTCCCAGCCTAATACTTAGTGAGCTCACAGCTTGGATGCATAAGTAAAGAGTTCTCTGCTGGTCTCAAGACAAATTCTCACTCAAAGCTTGGGAAAGAAGACAAGAATTGTTGCATTAGGGGGTTTTCTGTGGTTTGTTTGCAATAACTATAATTGGCTCAGTCAATAATTATATTTTAGTATACAGGCTAGGGGCCCCTGTACCATTTTTTTCCCAACAATAAATAATCCTTAGTCTAGAAAATGCTGAAGGATGTTCTCCACTCGTCTTTAAATGCACTGCTAGATGACTTTACAAAAGGCTCCTCCTTTGAGGTGATAGAACATTCTAGGCCTATATTAAAGGAGAAGAAGAGTGGCCCGGCGCGATGGCTCACGCCTGTAATCCCAGCACTTTGGGGAGATCAGGAGATCGAGACCATCCTGGCCAACATGGTAAAACCTGGTCTCTACTAAAAATACAAAAAATTAGCCAGGCACACACCTGTAGTCCCAGCTACTCAGGAGGCTGAGGCAGGAGAATCGCTTGAACCCGGGAGGCACAGAGGCTGCAGTGAGCCGAGATTGCACCACTGCACTCCAGCCTGGGAAACAGAGCGAGACTCCATCTCAACAGTAAATAAATAAGTAAATAATAATAATAACAATAATAAAGGAGAAGAAAAGTAAAAACAAAACCAGCAGGATGAGAACAGGGACTCATTTTAAGAAATAAAAAACTAGAAAAACTCTACTATCTACCTCCAAAGCTTCAGCAATAATTTGTCTTTGTTCTACCTTCTTCAGAGAGAACTTAGACTAACGAAACATTTAGAGGAAAACACCCAGGAATCCTGGCTTTGCCAAACTGGTTTGAGATGACTGTAAATGACTCTAAGTTGATTTCGTTTTTAGTTTTATTTCATTCATTATTAGCCTACACTAAGCTTTTTCGGAAGAAAGAGTTGAGGGAAACAAGTGTTAATGGGATGTAGATCTTCTGAGATTGAAAGGAATGTTCTTTGTTTTCAAACAATGCCTGGGAGCTCAGCCCCAATCCCCAACACTTTCTTCCCATTGTCATCTGTGTCAGCGCACTGAGGGATAAAACACTCCAGTGCAGTCTGAGGTCTACAGGGATGGGAAAGGAGAGAGCTCCAGGAGAGAGAATGAACTTTTATTACTTACGTACACTCTTCCAGACTCTCCATCTCACCAGACCCGACAACGGCCAGCTGGAAGAATGTGACGGTTGTTGAATGTGACAATATTGAGGTTTAGACAAGTTAAATGGCTGTCCCCAAGTTACACAAGGACTAGCAACAACACAACAGTAATATGGCCGAGCACAGTGGCTCATTCCTGTCATCCCAGAACTTTGGGAGGCCAAGGCAGGTGGACCATCAGGTCAGGAGATCGAGATCATCCTGGCTAACAAGGTAAAACCCAGTCTCTACTAAAAATACAGGGGTGGTGGCACATGCCTGTAGTCCCAGCTACTCGGGAGGCCGAGGCAGGAGAATCTATTGACCCTGGGAGGCGGACGCTACAGTGAGCCAAGATTGCGCCACTGCACTCCAGCCTGGGGGACAGAATGAGACTTTGTTTCAAAAACAAACTAACAACAACAACAACAACAAAAACCCACAGTAATAGTAGTTAAATGTTTACTGTGTGCTAAACTTTTTTTTTTCTTTGAGATGGAGTTTCGCTCTTGTTGCCCAGGCTGGAGTGCAATGGTGCAATCTCAGCTCACCAAAACCTCCGCCTCCTCAGTTCAAGCAATTCTCCTGCCTCACTCTTGCCTCAGCCTCCCGAATAGCTGGGATTGCAGGCATGTGCCACCACACCCGGCTAATTTTGTATTTTTCAGTAGAGATGGAGTTTCTCCATGTAGGTCAGGCTGGTCTCAAACGCCCGATCTCAGGTGATCCGCCCACCTCGGCCTCCCAAAGTGCTGGGATTACAGGTGTGAGCCACTGTGCCTGGCCACATTTTTACATGTATTATCTTACTTCATCCCCAAAGCAGCAGTTAGGAAGTCAACTCTGTCTCCAATGCTCATTTCCCCAATGAGAAGACTGAAACTTTGAAGGATTAAGTAACTTGCCTGCATTCATGAAGCTGGCAAAATGGTGAAAGCAGAAATTATGTATTCATTCACAAACATTTGAGCACACTGTTTGTCCACGCCATGCTAGAGGTGGGAAGAGATACCAAGATAAATGGGATGAATAAGGTCCTGGCGCTGAGGGATATGGATTAGTGGAGAACAAAGAAAACAGACAATTGGTTTTTTTGAGATGGAGTTTCACTCTTGTTGCCCAGGCTGGAATGCAATATCGTGATCTCAGTTCACTGTAATCTTCTCATCCAGGATTCAAACAAGTCCCCTGCCTCAGCCTTTCAAGTAGCTGGGATTACAGTCATGAACCACCACACCCGGCTAATTTTGTATTTTTAGTAGAGATGGGTTTTCACCACGTTGGTCAGGCTGATCTTAAACTCCTTACCTCAGGAGTTCCACCCGTCTCAGCCTCCCAAAGTGCTGGGATTACAGGTATGAGCCACGGCGCTGGGCTGAAAACAGGTAATTTGGCTCTATTTTACAAATACTTTAGAGCTTAACATGAAGCAAGAGAGGGTTCAAGCTACAGGAGCTGCTAAAGACATTCCTTCTCTCCCCAGAGAAAATGGAATCCAGGAAAGGGCCCAGGAAATGCTGGAAGAGAAGCCAAAGGAGACAATAACCTCAAAGAGATGAAGAGAAGCTTGGAGGAAAGGGTGTAACCAACGTCAGGGAGGAAGCCCTGGTGTGTCAAAGACAGCAAGAAGCACAGCAAGACAGTGGAGGAAGGTCCGTCGGATTTAACCACATGAAGGCAGCTCCTTGGCTACATCACTTCTAAGTGGGATGACAGCCCCATCCACCTGGCATCCTCTCTTTCATTCCCTTCATTCAATCCATCTCCAGAAACAGCTGCCATTTTATTCTCCCACCACCCTGCTCTACCTTCTCCAAGAGTTCCCAAAGTGTGATTCCAAGACAAGCAACATCCACATCACCTGTGAATTTCTTGCAAATGCAGGTACACAGTCTGAATTAGAATCTCAGGAGATGTGCCGGGTGTGATGGTGGGCGCCTGTAATCCCAGCTACTCTGGAGGCTGAGGCAGGAGAATCACTTGGACCCGGGAGGTGGAGGTTGTGGTGAGCGGTGATCACCCTATTGCACTCCAGCCTGGGTGACAAAGCAAGACTCCGTCTCAAAAGAAAACAAAAAAAGAAAGAAAAAAGAATCTCAGGAGATGGGGCCTGGAAAACTGTTTCAAGCAGCCCTGGAGGACTTGACGAAGTTTGAGACCCTCTACCCTCTCCATTAGTTCCAGTGAACCTTTTCCGCAATCCTGGTGATCCTTCCGAATCACAGCTAAAGTGATGCCCTTCTCTGCTTAAAACCATCCTGAGGGGTCCTGCTATCTTCAGAATGAAGTCCAAAGCCATTCTTTCCAGTGTTCCATGTCCTGTGAGCTTTTTCAGGTACCTCGTCCCTTCTGGTCTAAACACTGTTTACCCACCACCTACCCATCCACTGGCACTGCCACCCACCAGCCTGGCATGCTCTTCGTCATCCTTTGTGGCTCACCTAGTATCCTCCGACAGCCAGACAAGGTTCCACGGGGGAATGGGAGTGTCTGAGATAATACTGCTCACGTTTTGAGAAAATTGTTCATCCTACCTCTTAAATCAACTCCTTGAGGAGCGGACCCTCCATCAGTCTTGGTTAACAATGAATCTTCAGTGCCAACGTAAGTGCCCAGCATCTAATAGCGACTCAATGATCCTTTGATGAATGACCAAAGAAAGACCCATTTTGATGGGGCGTTGGATGTTGGAGCATGATTAGCAGAGGAAGTAAAACAAAGTTCTCAACCACCTTTCAAGAGAACTAGCTGAGAAGAGAAAAAAAGAGATGAATACTGGCC
>PVKP010056763.1:0-10453 GCA_004027715.1 Plecturocebus donacophilus
AAAAAAAAAAAAAAAAAAAAAAAAAAAAAAAAAAAAAAAAAAAAAAAAAAAAAAAAAAAAAAAAAAAGGCTGTGAATACAGAAGCCAGTAGCTTTGACCTAGACGTGTGTGGCCACACAAATTTGGCCAGGAGGCCAATATTGAAGTTTATCCAGCTGGAAAGCAAACATTGCATCGTGCAGAATAATCACCACAGCAAGCAATCCTGTACACAGAGCCATAACTGAGACCAAGCTAAAAAAAGAAAGAATTTTATGCTCAACATGAGCAGGTTCTTAAACTGACCTTGTGGAAATTCCAAAGTTCACATGAGGTCAACTGTATCAGATGGATGCAGAGGCAAGGTTGTTTTCAAGTAAATGTTTGCCTTTTCTCCTCTAAGGTGACTCGCAGAAAACACAAAGTTAGAGTGAAGGGCCAATGAAGATGACAATCGTTATCATTTGTTGGAGTCTATACCATGTATGTTTATATTATTGTTGGCTTTTTTTTTTTTTTTCTTAAGACAGGTCAGCCTCTGTTGCCCAGGCTGGAGTACAATGTTGCCATCTTGGCTCACTGTAGCCTCTGCCTCCTGGGCTCAAGCGATTCTCCTTCCTTCACCTCCAGAGTAGCTGGGATTATAGGCGTGCATCATCATGCCTGGCTTTTTGTATTTTTAGTAGAGACAGGTCTCACCATGTTTCACCAGGCTGGTCTCGAAGTCCTGGGCTCAAATAATCTGCCCGCCTGGGCCTTCCAAAGTGCTGGGATTACAGGTGTGAGCCACTGTGCTGGGCCTTATTGCCAAATTTCTTAAATTCCTTAAATTTCCTTTCTCAGCTTTCTTGAGGAGGCATTAAACCCCCAGCTGCTGGACACTCTTCCTATGCAGGCCTTTCCTGACCCTCTCTCTCTAAGTGATACACTAGGTGGAGGAGATTAACGCACAATACAAAAATTAAAAATGCAGATCTGGTCCCTGTCTCTGAAAAGGTTGCTGTTGGTAAATATTCTTGTTAGACAAACCTAGCCAGTAAGCTTAGACTGACTGTGACTGTGTATCCTCCTCTCCCAACTAGATGGTGAGCATTCCTCATAGACCAGGATCTTCTTAAAGGAAGGGACTGAAACTCACACCTGTATTCCCATCGCAGAGGCTGGCCCCATCATTGTCTGGAGGATGCTGGATGAACAAAAGATCAGGGACCAAACTCACAGGCCCAATTCGTGGCTCTGAGACACTCTTGGATGCTCTTTTACCTTAAACCCAAAACGAATCTGACTGGGAACTATTTCCTCACTCCCTAGTCTCTTGCATGGAGAGGCAATGGAGCCTTGTTGTTCAGGAGCACCGACTCTAGGACTAGACTGCGAGACTGCCTGTGTCTGAAGCCTGGGTTGCCCACTCATCAACTCTGTGATTTGGAGCAAGTTATTCATCCTTGCCAGGCCTCAGTTTCCTCACCTGTAAAAGGGTGGTAACTGATTTAATATCCCACAGAGTACTCAGAACAGTGCCTAGCATACAGCAAATGCTACCTAAGTGACTATCAGTAAGAACAGTAATGACCACTACCACCAAAGTGGAGAAAAAGTCTTTTTAAATGCTCAAACATCACCCCTGCTCCTCTGTATTCTAATGAACAGTATCCTAAGTAGGAAATGAACACTACCACAGAGGTGGTATTGAGTTGAGATTAAGAATCACACTAATTGAAGGTTGGTTCTGCCACTCACTAGTCGCATGACCCAAGGCAAGGTACTTAACCTCCCTAAGCCTGTGAAGTGAGGATACTAATTAAAACCTACCTCTGAGGCAGTGAGGACCAAGTGAAGTAATATGAAAACTTGGCACATGTCTGGCACTCATTAGTGTGAGATAAATGGTAACTGCTGTCATGAAGGATTTTCCTTAATGAATTTATCTTTCAAAGGCAGCATGAAGGATTCTAAGTCACAAGAATGCAAAATTATCCATTTAGGAAATTCTGTGCAAGGCAGATCAACAATTTCTAATCATATTAGCAAAGCTTATGTGGTTTGGAACAGGGCTGGGTTGATAAATGGGAAAAGATCCTTTATAGTTTTCTCAGAGAGATCTGAGGCAGGTGCATAACAGGAAAAGAAGAATATAGGGTTTCATGTTAATCCCCTCTTTAGTTTTCTTCTGGTCAAGATGACAGTTGCAAAAAGCCCAAAGGGTATTCATAGTGACTTGAATGCCTGGCATCTGCTCAAAAGAGAGGCAGTTTGCCTAAGGGAAGACTCACATATAGAGCACACTGGTTTAGGATGTACTAGTTTGTAAAGGATCGCCTTACGTCCACAAACTGTCATTTCCCATCTCGGTAGGCATTCAGTAAACACTGATGGAGTAAGTGCTTTCTATGGTCCAAGCAGGATTCTAGGCACTGGGGAGCTACAGCAGGGAGTGCAAAAACTGCCTGCTCTCACAGAGTCAACTTTTGGGATGGAGAAACAGATAATAGACATATAAACAAATAATTTCACAGATTATGAAAACAAATCCTTAATTTCAAATCTGAAGTGCCCTGAACAAAGTAAGGAGGGGGCATTAGATAACGACTGGGGATGGGAGTAGGGCAACATTAGATGGGGGAGAGGAATCAAGGAAGGACGCTCTGAGAAGGTGACATCTTGGTTTAGACCTGAATGACAAGGAGAAGCCAAGTGAAGACCACAGAAGGGCCTTCCAAACTGAACTCAGGCAGTCCTGGGATTAGCAGGCCCTGGAGTTCAGTGCCTGGAATTCCCATATACTCAGGGTGGGAACAGGGGGCCTGATGGTGAACTGTATTATGTCCTGGGGATCCAGAGAGCCCCCCTCACCATGTCACATTCAGTCATCCCACCTGGAAGAGGCTTACTTGGTTGGGGACCTATTAAAAATGCAGGGAAGGAGATTGCAAAGTGGCATAAGAGACCTATCAGCCAATTGCAATATATGGACCTGACTTGGATGTTAAATTGAACAAACGAATTAAAAAGGAAAAAAAGAAGGAAGACAAGGGGGAAATTGAATTGCTCTTGAGGAATACTGTTTTAAGTGTTTGAGCTGTGATGATTCCATCGTGCTTCTGTTATGCTATGGGCTGAATGGTGTTTCCCCCAAGATTCATATGCTTAAGTCCTAACCTCCAGTATCTCAGAATGTGACTATATTTGGAGATAAGCTTTTAAAGATGTAATTAAGCCAAAATGTGGTTGTTAGGGTGGGCCCTAATTCAGGATGTCTGTTGTCCTTTTAAGAAGAGGAGATTAGGACACAGAGAGATACCAACCAGACAGAGACACAGGTGACTGTAGTGTGAATCCATAGCAAGAAAACAGTCATTTACAAGCCAAGAAGAGACGTCTCAGAAGAAATCAGCCCTGCTGACACCTTGATCTTGGACTTCCAGCCTCCAGAACTGTGAGAAAATAAATAGCTCTTACATAAGACACACCCATTGTAGTATTTTGATAGGCAGTCCTAACAAATGAAGACAGATTACAAAGAGCCTGTGTATCTTAGTGATACACATTGGAAATAGTCACAGATGAAACTGGACAGGTAGTCTGCGGCTTGCTTCCAAATGAACTTTGAGGCCAGGCGCAGTGGCTCATGGCTGTAATCCCAGCACTTTGGGAGGCCAAGGTGGGTGGATCACCTGAGGTCAGGAGTTGCAGACCAGCCTGGCCAAGATGGTTAAACCCCATCTCTACTAAAAATACAAAAATTAGCTGGGTGTGGTGGCGGGTGCCTATATTACCAGCTACTAGGAAGGCTGAGGCAGGAGAATCACTTGAACACTAGAGGTGGAGGTTGCAGTGAGCTGAGATTGTGCCATTGCCCTCCAGCCTGGGAGACAGAGTAAGACCCTGTCTTAAATAACTAAAACAAAACAAAACAAAACAAAATAATATTTGAGAGGAGATGCAAGAGGGAGTGGTTTATAAAGGAAACAAGATTGGCCATGAGTTGAATAATTGTTGAGGCTGGGTAAAAGGTACACTGGGATTTATTCTACTATTCTCCCTACTTCTCTATATTTTGAAATGTCTGTAATAAAAAGTAAAAAAGCAAAAACCAAAACATAAAACTAAAGCAGAAACAAGGAATAAGACCTGTATCTGTGGCTCTGGAAAACCTTGGCTGTACCTTAGACACCCTGAGAGCTAAGCCACTGACACTGGTTATCTTTTAAAAGCTCCCAGCTGGGCACGTTGGCTCACGCCTGTAATCCCAGCACTTTGGGAGGCTGAGGCGGGCGGATCACAAGGTCAGGAGTTCGAGATCAGCCTGGCCAAGATGGTGAAACCCCGTCTGTATTAAAAATACAGAAAAATTAGCTGGGTATGGTGCCATGTGCCTGTAGTCCTAGCTACTTGGGAGGCTGAGGCAGAAGAATCCCCTGAACCCAGGAGGCAGAGGTTGCAGTGAGCCGAGATCGTGCCACTGCACTCCAGCCTGGTCGACAGTGAGACTCTGTCTCAGAAAAACAAAACAAAACAAAACAAAACAAAACAAAACAAAACAAAACAAAACAAAACAACAGCTCCCATGGGAATTCTAATGTTGATAAACTGACCTACACAAAGAGAACTAGAAATTCTTTTAGGGAGAAATAAAGGAAGACTTGAAGGAAAAGGCCATGCTCCTGAATGAGAAACGTAATATAAACCTTTCCACATTAATTTATAAATTAAAGTTCCCTTTCAGAAACTGTGATAAACTGTGCAGGAGTTCACCACCAATAACTACTTTCCATCCCTAGGAAGGATGGGTCTCCCCGACCCCACTGAAGTTAGGCTTGGTTGTGGATACTGTACTTTATCAATAAATTGTGACCAGGAGTGACCTCTGTCATTTCTGAGCAGAAGCTTCAAGAGCCACACTCTTCCCAGTCTCTGCAATGTTCCAGCGGGTAGCTGCTCCATGGGCCTGGTTCCTTGAGTGAGGACCATCACGATGGAGGCACAGAGGCCCCCCCAGCTAAGCCATAAGGGATGCATAGTGTGGACAGAAATAATTGTTTTAAACCACTAAGATTCAAGTTGTTTGTTTCCACAGCATAATCTAGTCCATCTTGACTAATACAAAAACTCAACATAGACCTTGACACAATTATCTGTGGTTCAAATGAAAAACATAGGCAGTGAGACAGGAGCATAGTCTGAAGGAGCCATGAGTCAGGGTTGGTACCATCAGATATCAGGCCATACTGCAAGGTGACAATAATTAAAAATTGAGAACAGTACTGGGTATAGGAACAAAAGTTGACAAAGATCTCTGTACTAAAGTATAGAAAGCCCACATGTCAACAACTAACACACTTACATAAGGACATGATTAACTATGATAAAGGCTTTCAGTTCTAGTATGTTAACTGTTGACCTGCTTCAACTGACCAGTCAAAGGTAACAAACATGGGCTTTGCTCTAATGTGTTAGGGCACCTTTGGTGAGGGATTGCTCCTTTTTCACCAGCTCAGGAAAACATTTATTAGAAACATTGTTTTAAATTAAAATAACATCAGTAGCTCCTAATGAAACACTAGTGCTTTCTCTATCTAGGTTCTTTGGAGCTACCAAAGATGTTTTAATTTTTACATTTCAACAAAGCATCCAAATTCTGGATTTCTGAACTTTTTAAGTCATATTTGTTTGATCTTATCTCCAATGGCTAAAATAATCTATCAACAGGTAAAAGGTATACGAATACACACAAAAAAACAAATAGTATGACTAGAAGAAAACACCTATTTTTATCTAGGTCACTTGTCTTTCTAGAAAATTTCTAAAGTATAACAAACTATAGAAATTTACTTCTAAAATTCTGATGAAATAAAATGTAACAACACTATCCACAAACTAAAGGAAATAATTAATTTTCAAAATTGGGGGCCTGAAGCTCTCTGCTGATGGATTTGCCTCATCTCAACGGTTTTTCATGCTCCAAACATATAGTGCTCTTAAGGCAGCGGCGCACGCTGCTCTTCCGTATTGGCTGTCCTCCCATAACTCACTCCCTTCTGTCTATAACTCTAATTGTTTGCGAGTGCCTCTATTTAGGAGCTCATCTTTGAGGACCCAGCTCAAAGCCTTTCCTAGGAGAATTCTTCCTCCCACAGCTTGAGTCCTCGCCCACAGAGCCAGGCTGTTTCTCCATGCCACTGCAGCACATTCCCCAGGCCCGCTCTATTAATCCACTCATCACACTGCATTGTAATTTTTTTTTTTTTTTGAGACAGAGTCTCCTTCTGTCGTCCAGGCTGAAGTGCAGTGGTGCGAGCTTGGCTCACTGCATCCTCTGCCTTCTGGGTTCAAGTGATTCTCCTGCCTCAGCCTCCCAAGTAGCTGGGATTACAGGTGCCTGCCACCACATCTGGCTAATTCTCCAACTCCTGACCTCAGGTAATCTGCTTGCCTTGGCCTCCCAAAGTGCTGGGATTCTAGGTGTGAGCCACCGCGCCCGGCCTTGTATTGTAATTCTTTAATGATACTCTCCCCTACAGAACATATCTTACTTATCTGGGTCATAAAGAGCATGGCTAATCTCTCACCAATATTAATACTCCTTCAAGTATTTGAATAAGAATAAACCTGGCTGACACCATGGCTCAGGTCTGCAATCCCAGCACTTTGGGAGGGCAAGGTGGGTGGACTACTTGAGCTCAGGAATTCGAGACCAACCTGGACAACATAGTGAGACCTTGTCTCTACAAAAAATTAAAAAATGAGGAGGAAGGATCACTTGAATCTGGGAGGTTGAGGATGCAATGAGCCACAACTGCTCCACTTCACTCCCTCCTGGGTGACAGAGTGAGACCTTGCCTCAAAAAAAACCAAAAGGAATGAAACTAACATATAATAAATGCTTACTATATGTTAATCAACTGCTTGCCAAATCCTCAGTAACCCACATGTAATTGCAGCTTCACCTTACTATAGCTGAAGAATCGGCAACTGAGTTTAAGAAACTGCTCGAAGCCATACAGCGTCAGTGGCAGGGCCAGGGTATCGGATCCAGAGCCTGTCTCCTGACCCAGGTACTCTCTGTGAGCGTGGGCTGCACTTAGCCTACTCTTTGCTGCTGCTGCAGCTGCTCGACTCCCCTGACCAGGTGTGGTAATGCCTTCCAATCTGGTCTCTTTGATCTACAGCCCCACAGTATAGCACTCTGGGGCTGGGAGGCCTAGACCATACAGACCCAGCTACTCTGCTATCTCTGAGATGATTCTGGCAGCCAGATCCAAGCTCCTTAGCTATTCTACTTACTGGCTCTATGCCCCTGCCCAAATTACTTCACATCTCTGTGCCTCAGTTTTTTCATCAAAATTTTACTGTCCTACGGGTTGCTGTGGAGATAAGAGACTGTGCCTACTACAAGTGACATCAGCACTGTGTCTGGTGTACATTAAGTATTCTCACTGGCATTTCTTGTATTATTGTTGGCACACTGTACTGTTAATGCTCCCAAATCTCCATCCTGGCCTGGCAGCCAAGCCATGCCTCTCCATCTTCTACTTGTACAGACGATCTAAATCTCCAAATACAAGACCTTATCATTATTCCCCACTGTTTCCTTTGTGTTTGACTTGGCCTATTTCTGACTTTTGTGTCCAATTCTGTCTCCCACATACTCACTATTCCCCATGTGCCTGTGTTATCTGTATATCTGGATATTCACCTATATTTTCAAGCTACTGACCACTGCTGAACAGAATGGAGTCTATAAAATGGGTATCTTCAGTTATGGGTGTGAATATAGAAGAGGAAATGAACCCAGAGTATCCAACATCCTGCTTGGCACAAAGCAGGTGTACCTGTTCATGCTTCCATGTCTGTGACCTTCCCTTTCCTGCCCTTATGGAGACGGAGCCCTTGCACATTACCAATGGCAGTGTAACTGGAATGACCTTGCTGGAGGTCAATCTGACAAGATGTACAAATATGCATTAAAAAATGTTGACTCCACAATTCTACTGGGAATTTACTTCAAGGTCATGAAGAAAAATAATTCTATGTACAAGATATAGTATTTATAGTGTTGTTATTTAAAATGCAAAAAACTTTAAATAACCCATATGTCCTACAAAGGTAAATGGTTAAATAAACTATAACAGTAGTAACAGCAATGAGGTTCTTAAAAAGGTTAAACATCTTTATGTTGGTGAATATAAAGTTATTTTTTAAAAAAATCATAGATATACACACTATGACTGCAATAAATAAAAACTATGTATATATTGATAAAGACAAAAGGGTAGTTTGAAGAAATAGAAAATTAATAGTTTCGGTGAGATGATAGATATAATTTTTGGTTATTTCCCATTAAAACATATTACAATTTATTTGCTTATAATATCCCAAACATTTGTGTATATACAGATGCAGATTTTATGTGTTTATTATTTATGTGTGCATATATAACCTAAAGAGAGAGCTACTAAGAATCAAGAATGAGCAGTCCAGAAGCCAAAACTTAGCTAACACAGGAATTTTTTTTTTTTGAGACAGAGTCTCGTTCTGTTGCCCAGGCTGGAATGTAGTGGTGTGACCTCTGCCTCCCAGGTTCAAGTGATCCTTATGCCTCAGCCTTCTGAATAGCTGGGATTACAGGCATGCACCAGCTAATTTTTGTATTTTTAGTAAGAGACAGGGTTTTGCCATCATGGCCAGGCTTGTCTCGAACTCCTAGCCTCAAGTGACCCACCTGCCTTAGCCTCCCAAAGTGCACTATTTATGGTGAAGGGTTGGTTTTGAAAATGTCCAGTCAGTCATGAACAGATACTTTTGAAAAACACAATAAAACTTAATTACTAGAGAAGGGACTACAGGCATGAGCCACCAAACCTGGCCCCGCTAACACACAATTTTAATTCAAGTCAAGAAGCATTTGTCTAAATACGAGATCTAGTTTCTGTCCCCTAGAAACCTAAAATCCAATGAGTTGCTACCGTGCCAGGTTCCCTTCCCACTGACATTCACAGGCCTCATCACACCCTTGCCTGCCAGTCATAAGAGTCCCGAGGAATGAGCTTCAGAATAGCACAGTCCTGAAGGGCATGAACTCTGCTACCTAATCTACCTGGCTCCCAGCCCTGCTGTGACTCTTACTAGCTAGGGGACCTTGGGCAAGACCTTCCCCTGTGAGCTTTGGTTTCTGCCTCTGTGAGATAAGGTGGTTACAGTGCCCACCTCAAAGGCTGGTGTGAGGTATGGCATCAAGGCCTAGTACAAGTTGGCTGTTGATATAACTGTGTGATCTACCATCTCTTGCAGATGGGCATAGGTTTAAAACTTAAAAAAACAAGGCAGAAGCAGAAGTAGCAGGACACTTGCAGAAAAAGGGAGGACTCCACTGAGCCATGCTTACCATAGGTGAACATGCGTGGCGAGGTCAGTTCAATGTTGGGCAGGGCACCCAGGTGGTTCAGCACGGCACACCGATAGCCATTTTTCTGGGCATAGTCAACGAAAGTGCGGATGTATTGCTTCTCGCTGTGATTGGCAATTCCAGGGCAGATGACCATGGTGATATCATCTATAGGGTGGAGAAAGAGATCTTGATGTATCCAATAAATGTGACATGATAAATGGACACAATTATGCTTCACTGGTTTAGAAAACAGGGGGAGGGACTTCAACATACATCTTTTCATTCAATATACATCTTTTCATTCAATTCTCTGGGAAAGAATCTTTCCCTTCTAGCTGGAGCTGTCTATATCAGTGCTTCTTAAGCTATTTATAGTGAAGGGTTGGTTTTGAAAATGTCCAGTAAATCAGGGACAGGTACTTTTGAAAAAGACAATGAAAATTAATTATTAGAAAAATGAAACAAAAAATATATAAACCTCAAATTTCTATTATAAGATTTGACAAATATAAAATTACTCTTGGGAGAGAGAGCCAAAATGGCCGCGTAGCAGCAGCTCGGGATTGTGGCTCGCGGTGAGGGCGCAGAGAGCGAGTGGACACCGCAGTTGCAGACCAATATTTGATGCCCACGGACTGGGAGATTCCCAGCGAGGGAATCTTTTGGCAACTCTTTTGGCCGGCGCGGCGCTTCTCGGTGCGGAGTGTGCGGGACTGGGTGGTGCCCTTTTAGTCGGGCTCCGCTGGTCCCATCCCCACAAGAACAACAATTGGAAGCGCTGAGGACTGAGAAGCACAGCTGAACTCGGGAAGGCCCAGCTCTGTGGGGAAGGGGCGCCCCCCGAAGGAAAACTAAGAAACAGAAAAAACTTCATCACCAACAAGGCAGACGTCCACTCAGAGACCCAATCTGAAAGTCAGCAATTACAAAGACAACAGGTGGATAAATCCACAAAAATGGGAAGAAACCAGTGCAAAAAGGCTGAGAACACCCGAAATCAGAATGCCTCTCCTCCTACAGGGGATCGCAGCTCCTCATCAGCAAGAGAACAAGGCTTGACGGAGGATGAGTGTGATGAACTCACAG
>PVKP010056764.1:0-10453 GCA_004027715.1 Plecturocebus donacophilus
GGATGAGAAACCTGGCAGAGTCAGGACCAGTATCTCTGAGGTCAGCTGTGCCTGAGAAATCAAGGCCACCTTCTGTTTGCAGAGCGTGGCTCCAGCCTGGTGTGGGTGCAGGTGCTGGTGGCAGGCCAGCCCTCCAGCACCAGGCTCTCTGGGTGTTCAGGCAGGAGCATGGGACTAAGCTTGACTTCTCAAGTCTTTGCAGTCAGCTATTGATGAGGGATGTGCAGGGATGGAGAATCACAGCTGCCTCTTGGGAGCTGAGGGACAGCAGCAATTATCTGGTAGGGCAGAGAGGAAGACAAAGCCCACAGGACCTGGAGAGAAAAGAGAGAGCCCAAGATATTGGGAGAATTGGTCCATTTCCAGCTCTGCCTCATGTCCCCAGTTCCAGGCCGAACTCACCAAGATTTTAAATCCATGTCACCTTTGGGATCAAAGGAACTGGCAGAATGCTCCAGAGAAGGTGAGAAGTGGGGAGGAGAGGAATAAGGAGGAAGGGAAGGTAGGATGGAGTTGGAGGAAGGGTTCAGGGGATAGGGGCTGAGATGGGAACAGGAATTGAGGGTGTTCTGGTGCTGGGAGCTCTTACCAATGAGGATTCCTCTGGGCTGTGTTTCACAGGCACTTCAGCGTTGAGAGGACCTGGGCGAGAGGAGCAGAGTCAACAAACGGTGGATACACATCTCGTTCCCAGCGTCTAACCCTAACCCGGGTTTCTGTCTGAGCCCTGAGTTTTGCCCTCAGTCCTCCTTCAGACAGGCGGAGGCCTGTGGTACAGGTTTTTGTTCTCCTAATCCTGACTTGGGGGTTCTGCAAGCATCCCAGTGTTCTGCCACTCTGGTTCCTCTGACCCCTTGTCGCCCCTAATGCTGATGTCCTCTAGCTCACCCTGGCCCAGGTGGAGATGGCTTATTATACCCAGCAGCAGCAGGAATGGGGCCAGCTGGTAAAAGCCTCTGGGAGATTGGGACTTTGTCTAAGGGGTGGCACCAGGGTCGCTGCCCCCAGTGGGAGCTGGGGACCCCATTCCCTGAGTGATTTCTTCCTGGCAGCATGTGCCCATGTCACAAAGGTCAGGTGATGACATCATAGAGTCTCCTCCTCAGGCTCCGGGACCTTCTTCCAGAGGTCATCCAAAGGCTGGCCCTGGATAAAACTGTGAAGCAGACAACATTCTTCAGTGCACTCAGTTTCTCCTTCAAGCCCCTCTACTCCTGGGCCATACACTTTACAGCTCCAACCGCCTCCTTCATCGATTGCTCGCCCCTTCCACATAGCCTGTCTGGGCTGCGCTGATGCACCACACCTATCTCTCCCTTGAGATATACCTATTATATATGTGGCTTTTTTTTTTTTTTTTTTGAGGTGGAGTCTCACTCTGTCGCCCAGGCTGGAATGCAGTGGTGCAATCTCAGCTCACTGCAACCTCCGCCACCCAAGTTCAAGTGATTCTCCTGCCTCAGTCTCCCAAGTAGCTGGGACTATAGGTGTGAGCCACCATGCCTAGCTAATTTTTTGTATTTTTAGTAGAGACGGGATTTCAGTGTTAGCCAGCATGGTCTCGATCTCCTGATCTCGTGATCTGCCCACCTCGGCCTCCCAAAGTGCTGGGATTACAGGAGTGAGCCACTGTGCTCAGCTATATGTTTCAATAACTATTTTATTAACCATTTTATTGGGATATAATTCACATACCTTACAATCTACCCATTTAAAGGGTACAAGTCAATGTCTTCTAGTACATTCACAAGGTTGTAGAACCATCTCCACAATCTAATTTTAGAACATTTTTGTTCCCCCAAAAAGAAACCCTGTACCCATTAGCAGTTGGTCCCCACTCTTCCCCCAGTCCCTGGAAACCACAGATCTACTCTGTTTCTATAGGTTTGTATATTCTAGACATTTCATAAAAATGGAATTATACAATATATAGTCATTTGTATCTGACTTCTTTTAGTTAGCATGTTTGCAAAGTTCATTCATGTTGTAGCATGTATCACTGGTTTATATCTTTTTATTGCCAGATAATATTCCTTTGTATGGATATACCATATTTTGTTTATTCATTCGTTAGTTGATGGACATTTTGGTTCTTTCTACCTTTTTTTTCTTTTGAGATGAAGTCTCACTCTGTTGCCCAAGCTAGAGTGCAGTGGCACCATCTAAGCTCACTGCAACCTCTACCTCCTGGGTTCAAGTGACTCTCCTGCCTCAGCCTCTTGAGTAGCTAGGACTATAGGCACACAACACAATGCCAGGCTAATTTTTGTATTTTTAGTAGAGACGGGGTTTTACTATGTTGGCCAGACTGGTCTTGAACTCCTGACCTCGTGATCCACCCGCCTTAGCCTCCCAAAGTGCTAGGATTAGAGGTGTGAGCCATTGTGCCCAGCCTGGTTGTTTCTACTTTTTAGCAATTATGAATAGAGCTGCTATGAACACTCTTATACAAGTTTTATATGGACATATGGTTTCATTTATCTTTAGATACATAGGAGCAGAATTGTTGAGTTACATGACGAATCTATATTTAACATTTTGAGGAACTACCAAACTGTCTTCCAAGTTGGCTCTACCAATTTCAATCCCATCAGCGAGGTACAAGGGTTTCAATGTTTCCCTATCCTTACCAACACATTTTTGCCTTTTTATTTTTTATTTTAGCAATCCTAGTAGGTGTGAAACAGTATGATATTGTGGTTTTTATTTACTTTGTCCTATGACTAATCACATTGAGCATCTTTTCATGTGCTGTGGGGTATTTGTTTATCTTCTTTGAAGAATTGTATATTCAAATCCTTAGCCTATCTTTTTAAAAGCCAGTCACATTTAGCAGTGTGGGGTTGTATACCAACTTCAGTGACCTATCTTTTTTTTAAATTTTTTGAGACGGGTGGTTTCACTCTTGTTGCCCAGGCTGGAGCGCAATGGCATGATCTCTGCTCGCGGCAATCTTCGCCTCCCTGGCTCAAGTGATTCTTCTGCCTCAGCCTCCAGAGTAGCTGAGATTACAGGCGTGTGCCACCATGCCCAGCTAATTTTGTACTTTTAGTAGAGACAGGGTTTCTCCATGTTGGTCAGGCTGGTCTCGACCTCAGACTCCCAAAGTGCTGGAATTACAGGCATGAGCCACCTTGCCCGGCCCCTCCCCTCCTCTCCCTTACCCTTCCCTCCCCTCCCGACAGAGTTTAACTTTTGTTGCCCAGGCTCGAGTGCAATGGTGTGATCTTGGCTCACTGCAACCTCTGCCTCCCAGGTTCAAGAGATTCTCCTACCTCGGCCTCCTGAGTAGCTGGGATTACAGGCACCCACCACCACGCCTGGATACTTTACTTTTATATTTTTAGTGGAGAGGGGGTTTCACCATGGTGGTCAGGCAGGCTAGTCTCGTGACCTTAGGTGATCCACCCGCCTCTGCCTCCCAAAGTGCTGGAGTTACAGGCCTGAGCCACCACACCCCGCCTATTTTAGCTTTTCTTTCTTGCTTTCCATGTCTTATCTAAGAAACCATTGCCTAACCCAAGGTCACAGAGATTTGCTCTGTGTTTTCTTCTAAGACTTTTATAGTTTTTGCTCTTACATTTAAGTTTATTATCTATTTTGAAGGGTTTTGTTTTAGGAGCAGTATCTCACTTTGTCACCCAAGCCGGAGTTCAGTATAATCATAGCTCACTGCCACCTTGAACTCCCGAGCTCAAGGGATCCTCCCGCCTTGGCCTTCCCAAGTGCTGGAATTACAGGCATGCGCCACCACACCCAGTCCATTTTGAGTTAATTTTTATATATGGTGAGAGGTAGAGGTTCAACTTAATTCTTTTGTATGTGGATAATCAGTTGTCTCAACATCATTTGTTGAAAAGACTTTTTCACTAGTTTGGGCAATATAGTGAAACCCATCTTTCAAAAAAAAAAAAAAAAAAAAAAACAGGAAAGAAAGACATTAGCCTAGTGTTGTGATGCATTCCTATAGTCCCAGCTACTTGAGACACTGAGGTGGGAGAATGGCTTGAGCCCAGGAATTGGAGGATGCAGTGAGTCAAGATCATGCCACTGCACTCCAGCCTGGATGACAAAGAAGGAAACCCTCTTTCAAAAACAAAACAAAACAAAAAGGCTATTTCTTCCTCCACACAATTTTCTTGGCACTCTTGTGAAAAAATCAGTTAACTAGTGTCATTACTTTCCTGTTGCTCCCATAACAAATTACCTCATATCTAGTGGCTTAAAACAACACAAATTCATTATTTTACTTCTCTAGATTAGAAGTCCAACATGGGTCTCACTGGGCTAATAATCCAAATGTCGGCAGGCTGCCTTCCTTTCTGGAGGCTGTAAGGAGTACACATCCTTGCCTCTTCCATCTTCTGGTGGTTTGTGGTCCCCTTCTTACAGCTTCAAAGCCAGCATCCTTTATCTCTATGACCATTCAGCCACAGTCACATCTCTCTCTGACTCTGAACTGTTCTGCCTCCCTCTCCAACTTTTAAGGACCTTTGTGCTTACACTGGGCCCAGCCAGATAATCTGGGATAATCTCTCTATTTTAAAGTCAGTTGAGCAGAGCACAGTGGCTCACACTTGTCATCCCAACAACTCAGGAGGGAGAGGTGAAAGGATCCCTTGAGCCCAGGAGTTTGAGGCTACATTGAGCCATGATCATGCCACTGCACTGCAGCCTGGGTAACAGAGCAAGACTCTGATGCTTTTTGTTTGTTTGAGACAAAGTCTTGCTCTGCCGCCAGGCTGGAGTGCAGTGGTGCGATCTCGGCTCACTGTAATCTCTGCCTCCTGTGTTCAAGCGATTCTCGTGCCTCAGCCCCCCCGAGTAGCTGGGATTACAGGCACGTGCCAACACATCCAGCTAATATTTGTATTTTTAGTAGAGTAGGGTTTTCATCATATTGGTCAGGATGGTCTCAATCTTCTCACCTTGTGATCCGCCCACATTAGCCTCCCAAAGTGCTGGGATTATAGGCGTGAGCTACCGGGCCCAGCCAAAAAAATTGAATTCTTTTGTTTTAAATCATAAGCATAATTTTTTCACACCTAAAATAAATATAAATTTCTAGTCAATGTTTAAATATGCCTTCTTGTCTTATAAATGCTTACCAATTTGTTTGAATCAAAAGCCAAATGTAGGCCAAGTGGGGTGGCTCATGCCTATAATCCCAGCACTTTGGGAGGCCAAGGCAAGATTGTTTGAGCCTAGGAGTTCAAGACCAGCCTGGGCAACATGGAAAGACCACATCTCAATTTAATATTATTTAAAAATTTTCTTTTTTCTTTTTTTTATTAAAACTTTTTTTTTTTTAGGCCGTGCGTGGTGGCTCACTCCTGTAATCCCAGCACTTTGGGAGGCCGAGGTGGGTGGATCACTTGAGGTCAGGAGTTCGAGATCAGCCTGGCCAACATGGTGAAACCCTGTCTCTATATTAAAAAAAAAAAAAAGAAAAAAAAAAATTTTTTTTTTAAATTTAAATAGAGACAGGCTGATCTCGAACTCCTGACCTCAAGTGATCCACCCACCTTGGCCTCCTAAAGTGCTGGGATTACAGGCGTGAGCCACCACGCCTGGCCTAAAAATTTTAAAACAAAACAAAAGCTAAATATGCGCCATGCATTGTGAATCCTTGATGAAACTCTTAACTTTATTTTAATTGATAGGTGCCACCTCAGTCTTTTTCCTCGGAGCTATTCTGTGCACAGACTTGCTCATTTGTCCTTGTAGAGTCTGCCACTGTCTTCATCACCATATTCTTATCCTTGTAAACCAAAAAGTGACAGCAGCAGATCTCAATCAATTACAGATTTATTTTGCCAAGGATGATGACCTACTAGAGGAAAAGAAACACAGTCACAGCAGGATCTGAGACCTGGGCACAGTAGGACCTGTGGGTTTGGGGAACTTCAATATTTACAAGAGAAAGAGCAAGCAGGGGTCGGGCGCTGTGGCTCACACCTGTAATCCCAGCACTTTGAGAGGCCAAGGCAAGATCATTGCTTGAGCCCAGTTCAGGCAACAAAGCCAGACCTGGACAACAAAGCAAGACCCTGTCTCAAAAAAGAAAGAGAGAGAGACAGGCAGAGAGAGACAGAGAAGGGGAGGCAAAAAAAAAAAAAAAAAAAAGGAGGATGGGTAGGCAATGAGGCAAGTGATTACATTCTTTTGAAGCTCTGACTAGTGCTCAGTGAATCTACATTTTACATGTGAAAAGGAGGAGGTACATAAATCAGTAGATCTACATTTTTAGTAAATCTACATAGTGATTCTACATTTTACACGGGAAAAGGAGGGGGGAAGTAAATCAGTAAATCTACATTTTTAGTAAATCTACATACTCAGTAAGTCTACATTTTTTTTTTTTTTTTTTAAAGATGGGGTTTCATCATGATGGCCAGGCTGGTCTTGAACTCCTGACCTCAGGTGATCCACCCACCTCGGCCTCCCAAAGTGCTGGGATTACAGGCGTGAGCCACCTCTCCTGGCTGTCTACATTTTTACATAAGATAAAGTATGTGAAATTACAGCTATCTGTTTGCAAACAAAAGCAAGGCAGTTTTTTTGCATGTCTCAGTTCTCACGCTTAACTTTCCCTTAGGTGTTTGTGAGTTTAGGGAACCAAGATTCTATTTTTCTTTCACATCCTCTTCCCTATCATTCTTATAATTTGATAGTTATCTTTAGTAAGTAGATTCTGAAGACATTTTTCCTTACATTTTGAAAATAATTCTGGGCCAGGCGCGGTGGCTCACACTTGTAATCCCAACGCTTTGGGAGGCCAAGGCAGGCAGATCAAAAGCTCAGGAGATCAAGACCATCCTGGCTAACATGATGAAAACCTATCTCTACTAAAAATACAGAAAATTAGCCGGGTGTGGTGGCGCTTGCCTGTATTCCCAGTTACTTGGGAGGCTGAGGCAGGAGAATCACTTGAATCCCAGAGGTGGAGGTTGCAGTGAGTCGTGTTGAAGCAGGATCAGCTACGAGAAACAAACCTCTGGAACACCAAACTAGGAAGGAAGGGGTGATTTATTCAGCCAGGAGCAAGGTAGCATAGCTGCCTAACAGCCAAGCTCAAGCTCACAGAGAAAGTCCCTGCCCTTTTAAAGGCTTACAACTCTAGAAATTAGATGTGAAAGGGTCTTGGGCTTACAATTCTAGAATATACACGTGAAAGGGTCTTAGGCCATGGAGTAGGCGTGGGGTATAGTTACTTAGGTGAGGGTTTGATTTTGTTTAAAAACAATGCCTTCCACACCATGCCTGTGATCTATAGAAGGGCGATTAAGGTGGCGCCCGGTCTGCCAGCCTTTACTTCTCCTATTGAAATGCAGTTTTGGGAGGGTGGGGAGTTGGGGAGGGATAACACGGGGAGAAATGCCAGCTATAGGTGATGGGCAGGAAGGCAGCAAACCACACTGCCATGTGTGTACCTGTGCAACAATCTTACATGTTCTTCGCATGTACCGCAAAACCTAAAATGCAATAAAAAAATAAATAAATAAAAATAAAAAGAATTACAGTGTGGAAGTTAAGGTGGGGATGGTCTTAGATGCTTAAGGGTGATTAAGGGTCTCCTCCCTCACTGCCACTGCACTCCAGCCTGGGCGACAGAGTGAGACTACATCTCAAAAAGACACAAAAAAGAAAGAGAGAAAAAAGAAAGTAATTCTGTTATTCAAAAATGTCAAACATATGCAAAAGTAGAAATAAAAGTATAATGTAATGAAACCCCTCGTACATACCACCAGCTTCAATAATTACGAGATGGTAGTCCATTACGTTTTATCTGTATCTCCACCCTCTCCCTCAAATTATTTGGAAACAAATTCAAGATATCAGATATCATCTGCAAATATTTCTGAAATTATCTCTAAAAAGGGACTTTTTTTTTTTTAAGATGGGATTTCACCATGATGGCCAGGCTGGTCTTGAACTCCTGACCTCAGGTGATCCACCCACCTCGGCCTCCCAGAGTGCTAGGATTACAGGCGTGAGCCACCCAGCCTGGCCTGACTTTTTTTTTTTTTTTTTTTTTAACAACCTACCTCCTCCCTAAAAAGGGACTTTTGAAGAATTAAGATCACAGTAACATAATTATAACAAAATGTACAATTCCTTAATAAATATTCAGTCACTGTCCACATTATTGCAATTGCTTTGTAATTGTTCTCAGTTTCTTCATTTGAGTTAAGAGTCAAAGGTTCATAATATGGAATTTCTTGTTAGGTATCAATTTTAGGAATTGCAATTAATTTTTTTTAAGTTATTAGAAATGTTTCCATGAGTCCACAGTCAAATGTATTAAAAAGGTACTGTGTATCCACCAGTTTCCATTCTAGAAGCTGCCTCCTCCAGAGGTGATTTCTTTTTGATTTGACAATTTCTCTTCCACACTGCAGAACTGGTCTCTTCCTCCCCATAAGCTGGTTTTGGCTTTTCCCAGGTGGCTCCCTCGCTCCTTCTGCTCCTTTCAGAGAATTCACTGGGAACCGTCTTCCTCCTTCCTTTTCTTCTCTCCTTCTCCCACTTCTTCCTGCCTTGGCAGGCTGACCTGTGCGGGCTGCACTGGCAAGCACGCACCTCTCATTGGTGACATACCGCCACCTCTGCACCTGGCCACTGACCCCTGGATCGCGCAGCTCTAGATTCTCGCAACCCGAACCCACGCCTCCGGCAACCAGTCCCTGGCATGGGGCAAGTATGTGCGGGCCCAGGACTCCAGGTCTAGGCAACAGTGCCCTTTACCCTGCACCCACCCTGCCCCTACATCAGGAAGTTTTCACTGGCAACTCTTACCTCCTTGTTTTCCTGTGTGTGTGTGTGTGTGTGTGTGTGTGTAACGGAGTCTTTCATACTTAATTGTGCCATACTTAATGGTGCAGCTGGAAGAAACTTAAAATGTTTTTTTCCATGAGATCAAAGATGTCTACTCTTACCACTTCTATTCAGGGTTGCACTGGAAGTTCTAGCAAGGTAAGTAAGCAAGAAAAAGAAATGACATCCAAATTGGAAAGAAGGTAGTAAAACTGTTTCTACTCACAGATTACATGATCTTGTGTATAGAAAACTCCAGGCTGGGGCCATGGTGGCTCATGCCTGTAATCCCAGCACTTTGGGAGGCCAAGGCAGGTGGATCACAAGGTCAGGAGTTTGAGACCAGCCTGGCCAAGATGGGGAAACCCCATCTCTACTGCAAATGCAAAAATTGGCTGGGTGTGGTGGTGGGTGCCTGTAGTCCCAGCTACTCAGGAGGTTCAGGCAGGAGAATGAATCACTTGAACCCAGGAGGCAGAGGCTGCAATGAGCCAAGATCAGGCCACTGCACTCCGGCCTGGGCAGCAGAGTTAGACTCCATCCCCACCCCCACAAAAAAAAAAAAAAAAAAAAAAAAACCCAAGGAATCTAGTTAAAAAAAATAGAATGAATAAACAAGTTCAATAAAGTTGAAGAATACAAGAATACAATCCCAGCTACTCGGGAGGCTGAGACAGGAGAATTGCTTGAACCCAGCAGGCAGAGGTTGCCGTGAGCCGAGATCGTGCCATTGCACTCTAGCCTGGGTAACAAGAGCGAAACTCTGTCTCAAAAAAAAAAAAAAAAAAAAAAAAAGAGGAGAGAGATCCAAGATGGCCGATTAGCAACAGCTCAGGAATGTAGCTCCCAGTGAAAGCGCAGAGAACGAGTGGACGCCGCACTTTCCGACAAATTTTTGTTGCCCACAGACCGGGAGATTCCTGGCAGAGGAGCCACACGAGTCGCCAGCGCGACTCTTTTGGCCGGCGCGGCTGTTTTGCTGGTGCCCCAGCGCGGCACTTCCCGGTGTGGAGTATACGGGACGGACGGGCTCGGCTGGTCCCATCCCCACAAGGAAAACAGCAATTGGAAGCGCTGAGGACTGAGAGTTTCACAGCAAGCACAGCGAACCCGGGAAGGTCCGGCTCTGTGGGGAACGGGCGTTCGCCAAAGGAAATCTAAGAAATAGAAAAACTTCATCACTGGGCAGAGAGAGATCCAAGATGGCCGCGTAGCAGCAGCTCAGGATTGTACCTCCCAGTGAAAGCGCAGAGAGCAAGTGGATGCCGCAATTGCAGATGAATTTTTGATGCCCACAGACTGGGAGATTCCCGGGGAAGGAGCCACCCAGGTCGCCAGCGCGACTCTTTTGGCCAGCGCGGCGCTTCTCGGTGCGGAGTGTATGGGACTGGATGCCGTTTTAGTCGGGCTCGGCTGGTCCCATCCCCACAAGGAGAACAGCAGTTGGAAGCGCTGAGGACCGAGAACAAGCACAGCTGAACCCGGGAAGGCCCAGCTCTGTGGGGAAGGGGCGCCCCCCGAAGGAAAACTAAGAAACAGAAAAAACTTCATCACCAACAAGGCGGACGTCCACTCAGAGACCCAATCTGAAAGTCGGCAATTACAAAGACGACAGGTGGATAAATCCACAAAAATG
>PVKP010056765.1:0-10453 GCA_004027715.1 Plecturocebus donacophilus
AAGAAGTCAGCCCCGCTGATCAGATGAGAGGAAACAGTCAGGAGGTTGGTGGGGCCTGAGCTGGCTCTGAAGGCCCTTGAATGTCAGGCTGAAGACCTCGGCCTTGATGTTGTCGTCAGCAATAGGGAGCTATTAAAGGTTTCAGGGCAGAGACACAGTGTCATGAGAATGGGAGTTGAGGAAGATGTAGCTGGCACGAGCTGGAGATTCAGTGGAGGCAACGGGAGGTGGGAAGCCCACTGGGAGGCTGTCACGGCCAAGCAGGAGAGAAATGATGAGGTCAGATCAGAGAGATGACTTGGACTGGTGAAAGGAGAGGATTCTTCTGGCTTCTAGCCTTGGATCTGCCCAGATTTTTGAGGGTCCCTTCTTTATTATGTTCCTCTATATTCCCATTTGGATTGAACTAAAGCATGCCTGCCTTGTTTTTTGTTGTTGTTGTTGTTGTTACCATTTTGGCTAAGGACCCATTTTGAGAAGATGATGAGAGCTAGGGGCTTTCTTTCCAGAAAACAAAACAAAACCAGTTTTGAGCCTGGGCGACATAAAAAATTAATTAGCCAGGTGTGATGGCACATGCCTGTGGTCCCAGCTACTTGGGAGGCTGAGGTGGGAGGATCGCTTGGGCCTAGGAGATTAAGGCTGCAGTTAGCTATGATCACGCCACTACATTCCAGCCTGGGCTACAGAGCGAGACCCTGTCTCAGAAACAAAAACAGGCCTGGTGTGGTGGCTCCCACCTATAATCCCAGCACTTTGGTAGGCTGAGGCAGGCAGATCACCTGAGGTCAGGAGATTGAGACCAGCCTGGTCAACATGGTGAAACCCCATCTCTACTCAAAATATAAAAATTAGCCGGGCATGGTGGTACGCACCTGTAATCCCAGCTACTCTGGAGTCTGAGGCAGGAGAATCGCTTGAACCAGGGAGGCGGAGGTTGCAATGAGCCGAGATCCCACCACTGCACTCCAGCCTGGGCAACAGAGCGAGACTCTGTCTCAAAAAACAAACAAAACCCAAGTTTTGATTGGTTAAAATTTTTTGAGGTTTATAAACCTGCTGAAGTCCATTCATGGAACTAAGCTAGATGATCAGTAGTAATAAAAAGAGCAGTTAGCATTAAATGCTTATTATGTGCCAGGTACTGGGCAGAGTGATATACCTCATGATCTTGTTAAAGCTGTACAACAACCTGTGAAGTAGTTACCATTGTTATTTTCCATTTGACAGATGAGAAAACTGAGGAGGCCTAGAGAGGTGAAGTGGCTTGCCCAGAGTCAGAGTTGGAAGTTAAGCCTGGGCTTGTCAGATCCAGAGCCTGAGATCTTAACCGCAAAGGTTAGCCAAGTATTCTAGGATTTAGGAAGGAGAAATGGCAAGGAAGGGGACAGATACAGGAAGGTTTTCAAAGAAAGCCATGGAGATAGCAGAGCAAGAGAGAATGGAAGAGGGGTAGTGGTGCCAGCTCAGCCCCGAGAGGAGATGCGTCAGGTAGTTGGAGGTAAGGGGTTGGAGATGTGGATTTCATTTAGCGCCCCCTGGCCTGGCTTCCAGAGGGCTTGATATCTGTCCCACAAGACCCCCAGGTAAGTGACCTGCTCTGGAGCCTACTGGGAAGGGGTGGAGGTGGGGCTACACTATCTCTTGGCCTCATTATATTTTGCCCCCTTGTTCTAGAAGGGCTTACCCCTGACTTTTGACTCAGCCTCCAGTGCTGTCTCTGGAATCTACCCTCCCCCCCACATTCCAAGGCCATCAAGAAGGGCCCATGGGCCTTGATCTGTCTAGGAGAGTTAAGAAGTAGAAACACCCTTTCCATCCCAGAGAGGAGTCCTGGGGCCCATCGGCTGAGATCAGAGTAGGATTCGGAACCCAAGCACCAGGGGACCAATGTTAGGCTCTGGTTTTAGATCCTGGTTGGCAGCACTATCTAAAACCACAGCAGGAGGTGATCTAGATTAGACTAGGCCATGGTCTTGGGCTAGAATCTAAATTTATGGTGGGTTGGATTTGTTGCTCATCTATGTAAAAACTTTAGACTTTGTAGGCATTCAGTCTCTGTCATGAGTAGTATTTAACTCTGCCATTGTACATACCTTGAAAGCAGTCATAGACAGTGCATAAGTGAATGAGCATGGCTGTGTTCCAATCAAACTTGAATTATAAAAACAGACAACAGGCCACATTTGGCCCATGGGCCATAGTTGGCCAACCTCTGATCTAGAACCTTATTCCTCCTGAAGGGTGTGTAGATTTTAAACCTAATTAGACAGTGATCTAAGCAAACAAGGTTGGCATGTCAGGCTGGAACCTAGATCCATGGCAAGTTAACATGGAAGGTGATCAATAGTCACACTCTTGCTGGGATGTAGATATTGGCGACTGGTGAACAAGAAATGCACTAGATAGTGTGTATAAGGCAGACTAAGCCATAATCTCTGGTTGAACGTAGATTCGTGGAAAACTGGAATGGGGTGGTATGGGCGGTGAGATTTAAACTAATACATAAGGCTGTGGTCTGGATAGGAGAAAGTCGGGGAGCTAAAGTCACATAGATACTGATCTAGAGAAGGCAAAGCTTTAGTCCAAAGTCAGAACCCATAAGACCTAGAACACCAGCCTGGGCAACGTAGTAACTCTGTCTCTACAAAAACATTAAAATGTTAGTCGGGCATGGTAGCCTGTAGTCCCAGCTATGCAAGAGGTTTATGCGGGAGGATTGCTTGAGCCCAGGAGATTGAGGCTGCAGTGAGCTGTGATTGTGCCACTGCACTCCAGCCTGAATGACAAAGCCAGACCCTGTTTCAAAAAACAAAAAGAAAAAAAGGGGGGCCAGGCGCGGTGGCTCACCCCTGTACTCCCAGCACTTTGGGAGGCTGAGGCAGGTGGATCACCTGAGGTCAGGAGTTCAAGACCTGCCTAGCCAACATGGTGAAACCTCATTTCTACTAAAATAAAAAAAAAACAAAAATTAGTCAGGCGTGGTAGCACATGCCTGTAATCCCAGCTACTTGGGAAGCTGTGGCAGGAGAATTGCTGGAGCCTGGGAGGCAGAGGTTGCAGTGAGCCAAGATTGTGCCATTGTACTCCAGCCTAGGCGACAGAGCAAGACTTCATCTCAAAAAAAAAAGATCTAGGACAGGACTATCAAGTAGACACGTAATGGAAGCCACATATGTAATGTAAAAATTTCAAGTAGCCACATTAAACAAAGTAAAAAGAAGTGGAACTAATTTTAACAGTTTATCTTTTTTTTTTTTTTTTTCGAGACGGAGTCACTCTGTCACCTGGCTGGAATGCAGTGGCACAATCTCAGCTCACTGCAACCTCCACCTCACAAGTTCAAGCGACTCTCCTGCCTCAGCCTCCCGAGTAGCTGGGATTACAGGTGCCTACCACCGCACTTGGCTAATTTTTGTATTTTTAGTAGAGACAGGGTTTCACCATGTTGGCCAAGCTGGTCTCGAACTCCTGACCTCAAGTGATCCATCCTCCTAGGCCTCCCAAACTGCTGGGATTACAGGCGTGAGCCACTGAACCTAGCCCAACAATTTATCTTATATAACCCAATATACCTGAAATATCACTTCAATGTATAAGCATTATAAATATTATTAATGAGGTATTTTACATTTGAAAAATATATTAAGACTTCAGAATCTAGTGTATAATTTGTACTTACAGTGCATTCGAGTTCTGACTAGCCATAGTCACATGTGGCTAGTGGCTACCATATTGGACAGCACAGGTTTAGAACAGGCTTTTCTTTGGGACCAGGGTCCAGAGGAGTCATGAGCCAGAATAATCTGGAATAAGTAGGGTTGCACTTGCCAGAGGTTACACCCTTAGCTGACTTGAACTGGGTGTAGTCTGACTGCCTGGGAGAACATCTGGGCTCTGGGTTGGAGAGTGGGGGGTTCCCTCCCCCAGAGTCTTGACTGCCTGGCCTCAGGTAGAATCTGTCAGTGCTCTGGGCCTCACAGGGTGTTCAGTATCACCTGTGAGCACTGGCCCCCAATTCCTGTCCTTATCCTAGTGTCACCTCAGTCTTTCCTGGCAGGTCAGGGGGAGGGAGGCGGGGTAGCAGCTGGACCCTTGAGGGAGCAGGAGCTCCACCCCTCCAAGCCAGCTGCTGCCAGCCTTCCTGGACTGACTCTGTGGAAACAGGGGGCCCAGAGACAGAAATAAACTGACAGGTTTCCGGGGCGGAGTGGGGGGCCTGCCAGCCTTTGTGCTTCCTTGCTTGGGAGTGGGGGGAGCAGGAAGCAGCTCCAGGCCCTGTCCTAGGCTGTTCCCCCTGTATGCCATCTCCCCTCACCCCCAGATGCCCCTGCCCCCATGGCTCTGAGGCTAGGCTGAGTCTAAGATTTGATGGATTAGTGAAACCTGGGGGCCAGTAGTCTGGGAACGACACTTGGGAGCAAAGAATGGTCCTTAGGGCTCTGGTCACAGCTTGGTGCCCATTTCTAGAACCCTGTCCTGGGGGCCCCTCTAGCTGCTGCGTCGGCAGGAGCTGAACAGATTCAGAGGGCTGCAGTGGGGCAACCAACCCAAGAGCTGAAGGACTTGGATGCCCACCTCTGCCACTAACTGGCTAAAGGCAACTTTCTTTCCTCATTTGTGATCCTACCCCAGGGTCTCAGGAGGGACAACGGTGTCCTCCCATCCCTTCTGATTGGGCCTCAATTTCCCCATCCATTGTGGGATTTGGACTGTGAGCTATTGGAGAGGGAGTGGGGGACAGGGACAGAGTAGCCGGGAAGAATGTTGAGGGATGCTGTCTGAAGCTGCTGGCTTTGTGCTGGGGGTGCTGGTCTCTGCATTCATGTCATGACAGCAGGTGCTGGTGGGGGGTGTGCAGGCAGTGAGCATTGGGATGCCCTGTATGTGTGTGTGTGAAGTGCTAGGCTCAGGATGGCCAGTGCCTAGACAGGGCCAGGGTTACCACATGCCCAAAACCAGCTTCCACCTTTGTGTGACACTGGTGTGATCCTCCCATCCCTATGGGTAGATGGAGGTGGGAATGTCCCCAGTGGAGCTGGCAAGAACAGCCCCTCATGCCTGGAACTGGGACCAGAGCAGGAGGGGTCCACAGGGACTGCCTGGAAGGGAGGAGGGAAGCAGCAATGCCTGTCCTGCCTGTGTCAGGATGAAGACTGTTCAGTGGTTAATGGGCTCTGGAGCCAGTTTTTCTGACTTTGGGCTCTGACATTGTGCAACCTTTGGTGGGTCACTTAACCTTCTGAACTTCAGCTTCCTCACTAACAAAAAGGGGATATTATCACCTGCTTCATGGAGGCCTCATAATCTAGTAAGTTAGCGCATGCTGATAATGCAGGGCAGGAGCCCCATGTTGGCAGTGATCATTGGGTAGTCGCTAGGCACAAATGGGTGGTCAGTGAAAAAGCATTGTTCAGATGTACGGGACGCTCTCCCTGCAGAGGGCCTTCTCAGACCCCTTCAACTTTAATAAAGAAAACAGAGGCCCCCAATTGTGACAGCATTTTGCCCAAAGAAAGGCACACAGCAAACAAAACCTTTATATGGCACCCACCCTATAAAGCCAGGTAGCTCATCCCCGATTTACAGGTAAGGAAATCGAGGCCTGTGATTGGCCGCCGGTTCACAGTGGCGCTATCCAGTTAGGCCTCAGTCCGCCGCTGCGGAGGGAGCGCCGGGCCGCCGGAGCTCTCCGGAGGAGGGGCGTGCAGGTAGCGGGCGCCCTGGAGCCACTGCCCGAGCCAGGCGCACTATTAATAATCCCGCCGCTCAGCCCTGGCCGAGAGCGCAGGTCTGGACCGCGGCCGGGCGCTTCCAGTCCCCGGGCCGAGCCCGAGCCGGATCGCGGCGGCCCTCCCCTCCCCCCGCCACGTGACCCCCCCCCCCCCAACTCAGCGGGCAGTAGACCGCTCTGGCTGGCGGGCCGGGGGCCAGGAAAAAGCCGAAAACACCGAGGCCGGGCCGCTCCCCTCCCGCTCAAAATAGCCCCCGGCCGGGGCTGCCACACATTCCGCCGGGCCCGGGGCGCGGGAAGGGGCGCCGGCTTGGCCCCCACCCGGCCCGACGTGGCTACCCGGCCGGGTTGGACCTGGTGGGGGCCGAGGGCGGGCCGCGCAGCCGGCCGGCATGTGGCTCTCCTTCGGGGAGCCTTGGCAGCCCGGGCTGCGCGCTGCGTGGGGATGATGGAGAGCTTCTGGAATTTCCTGCAGCTGGAGAGCGCGGCCGGCCGGGGGAGCGAGCTGAGCGCCCGGCTCGGGCAGGGGCGCCTGGCGCCCGACCCTAGGGGGCGCCTCCGTGGCGAGGGTGGTGTGGGGAGACCTCGCCACCCGGCCCCAGACTGCGGGAGTGGAGGGGGCACCCCTCGCCTCCCCTGCCGCTCTTTTCGGGTCTGGCGAGGGTCCAGTCCCGCCCCTCCCGGCTTGCACTGCCGAGAAGGGCCAGGTGCAGGCAACACCCCTCCCCCAGCCGCCTGGTTTCCCTCTCGGCCAGTCACCTCCTCCAGGAGCCAGAAACTCCGCGGCCTCATCTGGGAGGGGGGCGGAGGTGGCAGGGATCAGTGGGCAGCTCAGCCTGCCAGGTAGTCCAGAGGCGGCGGCGGGAAATCTCGGAGGCGGACTGTTTGGGCCTCTAAAAGCCTCTCGTCGAGCCACAGGAGTCTGAGGGCTACTAGGAGGGCGGCAAGGCAGTCTTCTCCCAGCACTCCCGCCTCCCAACGGCAGAGCCCATTGCGGGCAGACGTGCTGGGTAAATCCTGGATAATTTCCGCGACGGTGACAGCAGCTTTCTTTGGGGGCAGTTCTGCACCTTGCAGGCCCCAGAGTCCAGAAAAGGGCCCCGGGGTGGGAGGGGCTTCGTTTTTTAATTTTTTTTTTAATTTACCAGTTTCTTCTTCTGCTATCTTTGTCCCAGAAGGGGGGCTTCGTTTTACAGGAGTCTTGAGAATCCAGGGGAGTAGGTAAGTGACAAGTGACCTCGCAGGGCTCACTCTTGGCACTGTGGGTTGGGGAAGGGAAAGAGATCTACCCTGTCCTTTGTGGGGGAGGGGAAGGGGCGCTTTCCCACAACTTTTTTCCCTTCCAGCACCATTTGGTGCTCTGCAAACTGAACATTTTGGCAACTCAGCAGGCATCTTCCCCATCTGATGGTGGACCCTTCTCCCCCTGCCAGTGGCCCCTGTTCAGTTCCATTTCCCCAGCTTACCCTCACCATGGTAAACAAAAGCAGCAGATATAGGCACCCTTCAACTATGCCACAGTTGCCACTCGCTGGCTGTGTGACCTTGAACAAGTCCCTTTACTCCTGAGTTTCCCTTTCCTCACGTTAAAAACTAGATAATAGTAGGTAGACAATGGCCTTATGGTGGTGCTTAAAGTTGCTATAGCATCTGCACATAGTAAGGGTGGGAAATGAAGGGCACCCGTGTAACATCCAGCCCCATCCCAGGAAGCAGAGGTAGCTCCCAAAACACTTGAATTCCCTTCCCCTGCAACAAGCCTGTGAGATTTCACTTCTCAAGGTCTGTGTCACACTAGTCTCCTCACAGTGCTCCTTTTGCCTTCCACTGGGGGTGGGGTGGGGGCTGGCAGAGAGCACCGGGCTGGCTCCCCAGGAGGTGGTCCAGGCAGGCTGTGAGGCTGGTGGAATTCTGCTTTCCTCTCCCATCTCCTTGCTGATCTTTCACTCCACCACTGCCACATACCCAAATTCAAATTCAGATGCCTCTGGGCTCCTCCTCAGCCCAGGATGTCGGCCTGGGCCTGTGTCAACTCCCAGCCTCCCCTGCCTGCAGTTCTCCCCATTTCCTGTTTGACAGGCCTTCCGTGTCCACTAGGAAAGACCTTGGTCTACTGGAAGGAGCTCAAGGCCCCATTTGTTGTCTCTGTGAACTTGAGCAAATTACCCTACCTCTTGTGAGCCTCAGTTTGCGTTTCTGCAAAATGGAGTTGAAATAAAAACTACCTAGCAGAACACCTCTTTACTCAAGCATCGTAGAGGCTTCCTGGTGGAGATCTATGTAAAACAATAAAAGGCAGGGATGCCGTGGACCACAGAGGGAACTTGCATTCAAGTCCAAGTATAGGGAACATTGTAACCTTCCCTTGCCTTTGGTTTCGGGAGACAGCTGTCTGTGGCCCTGGGATAGGAAGTGGAGCAGGAATGAGGATCCACCAGCTCTTTTTGGCAAGCCTGGATTCCACCAAATTTATGTGGCCCAGATTCCAGGGCTGCGAGGTGCTCAGGGCTTCGGATGCACTGCTAGGCATAAACTCCTCTCTAGGACTACAGATTCCCCTCCCAGCTAGTCCAGTCCCACCTCCCTCTGGCTCAGAAAAGCCTTCCTGGGCTAAACTGTACCCTACTCCCCCAGTGTCTCTCCAACCCATAGAGGGCTCCCAGCGGGGAACTATGAAAGAGAAAGGAACTGGCAGCCAGCAGTTGGGCTGTGTGACATTAGGCAGGCGTTTCCCCTCTCTGAGCCTTGGTTTCCTTCCTCCTGCATAGCGGACGTGGTTGGATTTGTGGCTCCCTAAGGCACCTTCTAGCTCTGACAGGCTCCAAGCCTGTGTTGACTGATGTATCCTAGGAGATAGGCACACACAGAGAACCAAGTCAGCTCCGAGATTCCTGTCAAGGTATCCCCACCCCACCCCCAGAAGGCTGGAGTGCCTCCCTTCCTGAGACACACCCTTCAGGGATACTGGTGGAGGGAGCATATCACCCAGGCGAGTGGCACTGCTGCTTCCCTGGGTCCCTGTTGTCTGTAGAGAGGCCTGTACATAGGAACAAGAGCTTGTGTCAGGCGGGGCCATGAGACTGCGTGCTTCTAGGGGAAGGGAATGTGTGTGTCAGTGACCAGTTAGCCTCCAGGGAATGGGGGCACGGTGCACAAGGCAGCTAGCTCGTGGGATGGTGTCTCCAGAAGAGCAATCGCAGGGGCAGTGTGCTGGGGGTGTGTGCAGGATGAGGAGGCTGCCTGTGGGAGGGAGGAAGAAACATCCATGAACCAGAGAGCCCGGCTTTGGGTCAGGACAGGCTCCTCGGGGCTCCAGTCTCCCGGGGAAGCAGCTGGAGTCAGCACAGTCCCACGCTGGCTGCGTGGTTTCGCCTGCACCTGGGTTTGTCAGTTGTTTATGGATGTTGAGCTGAGTGGCACTGTTCTGAATTGCAGTTGTCATGTTCTGTTGTAGGGTATCTGTAGGGGTGTTGTCAGGGCCTCTGAACAGTGTGTGTGTGGCTGTCTGGAGTATGCCTAGCTGTCCAGGATGGTATTATAAGGCAGTAGGCAGCTCCTGGCCATTTGGGCTGCTATCAGATGTCAGGTTGTACTGGGACCATCCGGTTGTGTTTTCAGGCTGTGAGTGAATCCTGGCCGTATTTTGGGTGCCTCTTCCCCCTCTTATCTTTATACGGAGGGAGGCTCCAGGATGCCCGGAGGGAAATCTTCTGCCTTAATCAGTCTCTCCACAGGTAAGCAGGCAGGCAGCCTCAAGCCCCCTCACTCTCAGTAATTTTACCACGGTGCCTAAGCCAGGAACAGGCGTGAATTGACCTTTTAACCCCTTCCCCACCATGGGATTAGACTCTGTTTCCTGTTCAATATCCTCCAGAACCAGTTCCACCCCATCTGGACCACTGCCCAAAATGGATAAGCAACCCTCTCCATCTCTTTTCTTCCCCATCCCTGTCGGGCCTTGAGTTGGGGGCTGAAGGCCAGGCTGGTGCAGGGTCTGGCAGGAGCTGAGGGCCCAGGCGGGAGTGATAAATATTGAAGAGGAGGGATTTCGGTGTGGGCTGGAGCAGCTGCAGTGGTTGAGTGTCACACTATCTCTCCCCAGGTTTACTGACCCATTTCCATTCACGCGGCTGCTGGTTTCCTAGCAACGGCAACAGTCCCCCCAGAACAGGCGGAGTGTGTGTCTGCCATTAGCGACTGCCGCAACTGTGTCAAGGTTACCCCGCTCCCTGCAAACCCACCCCGGCGGGTTTGTTTTCTGCCAGTGCCTGGCACACACCGTGCCAGCCTGGGAGGGGGAAAGGAGGGGGCTGGGGGCCAGCCCTGGGGCTTGGGTGAGGTGGGGGGCCGAGGAGGAGCTGCAGTTCCCGGTCCAGTGGGAGCCAACTTGGACTGAGGCCGAAGCAGCCACCCCCCTCCTTGGCTGGTGGAATTCCTGAGCCTGAGGGGAGCAGGGGGTGGGGCTGTCCCTCAACCCTGACCCCCGAGATTCCACAGCCTGGGGGGAGGGGTGTGGGCCGAGGGGGCCTCCAGGAAGCCTGTCCAGTCTGACCCCACCTGGCTTGTTCTGCTCCTGCCTTGGCTTCTTCCTCCTCCTCTGCAGCTCTGGGCTCGGCTCTGCTCCCTGCTCTTTGTCCCACCCTGCCTCTGTGCCTGGTCTCCCCCATCAGACTCCCCAGGGCAGGGTTGTATTTCTCCCATTGGACTAGGGGTTCCTGA
>PVKP010056766.1:0-10452 GCA_004027715.1 Plecturocebus donacophilus
AAGACACTACTTGCAGCAAACTATTACTCTTCTCAAAAGTGAGAAGAATAACATCCAAAATATGGTCACTGAACTAGCTGTACTTTTCCTCCCTTCCTATGCAGAAGCAATAAACTAACCTCTCCATTAGTATAACAAGGTGATGAAATCACTTCCAAAAACTTGAGCATCTATTGTTAGTAGCAAAGGTTTTGAGAATGTGGAAAGACCATTAATTCCTATGAAAGATATTATTAAAAGCTTCTCCTTTGGATGAGGCCATTCTGAATGTCATTATTGACTGCTGCAGACAGTTGGTTTTTAAAATATATACACATACAGATACATATACACACTATATGTATGTAATGACTTTGAAAATGACTAAAAGAAATACCTCAGAATTCATTTTCTTTTGAGTCATTTCAATCTCCTTTTGTTTGGAAAGGTGATTGGTCAGAATTCCATCTTGTAACACTCTGGCGTTCTGTTCTCGAGAAAGTTGCCTCTGAGTGTCATTTCGCTCTTGTACGACCTAGAGATACATTAAGTTTTCGGCCTATTAGCATTTTTTAAAAGTCTAAAAGGTGAATCAAGAGCAGAATTTTTAAAAAAAACTTAGGAAATAGCATATTAAAACACAAGAACCTCTATTACTCAAGAATTACTCAAATTTTAATCGCATAAATGACAGCTAAATTCATCAAAGAGCAAAAACAGTTCTTAAATGCAAATACAGAATTGCAAAATCAAATGTCTTCACAAAACAATTTACTAGTTTCATCATAATTTTAGAGCTATTTAGCCTGTATTTTAACATAAAATGCCTAAATTAACATTTATTTTAGTGATTAAACTCAACATACCCTCCATTCCTTCATTCAGAAAACAGAGATTGAGCGTCTATTATGTGCCAAGATGTATCATGAATAATTTTAGTTATAAATGTAATAGTTCAGTTTAAGATGAGATAGTATTTTTGTTTTAAACCTAAATAATATATTTTAAATCAAAAGGATGTTATAATACTGATGAAATAAAGTTAAAAATATAAAATTTTTACCAAAAATTAATTTACCTGATTCAAATTACTTTTTACAGTCCTCAATTCCATCTCCAGTGTTTGGAGAGTTAGTTCAAGTTGTTGTTTCACTTCAACTTCTTTCCTATATTGCTCTTCTTTCCCTCTTAACTGTTCCCTAATTTTTTCATACAACATATCAGCATTTCTTCTCTTCTCTTCTTCTTGGTTTAAGCTAAATCTGCAGTTAAATATGCTTATCTTAAAATTTGTTTTGTTAGAAAATAAAAAGTTCATTGTGTGATCTGCCACTTCATATGTTGGTTTATTACCCTAATAAAATTTCTATGTTATTGAATATTTTTCCTTTCTAGTTCTCAGGTTTTTAATTTCTCACTTCAGTCTTTTCCAAAGAACATATATACCTGAAAGGAAGTGATGAAGAGACATTCTGCTAACTGGTAAGTTTCCAATAAGAGTACCTCTGGTAAATATTATGGAAAAGGATATTGGAAATTATTCAGTAAAGATACAAGTTGAAAATTATCTTTTTGGCCGGGTGCCGGCGGTTCATGTCTGTAATCCCAGCACTTTAGGAGGTGGAGATGGGCCGACCACTTGACGTCAGGAGTTCCAGACGAGCCTGGCCAATATGGTGAAACCACATCTCTACTAAAAATATAAAACACTGGCTGGTGTGGTGGCAGGTGCCTGTAGTCCCAGCTACTCAGGAAGCTGAGGCAGGAGAATCACTTGAGCCCAGGAGGCAGAGGTTGCAGTGAGCCAAGATCGCGCCACTGCACTCCAGCCTGGGCGACAGAGTGAGATTCTACCTCAAAAAAACAAAGCAAATTATCCTTTTTTAAAACAGTCATAATTACTCCTCAACTAGGAAAGATCATTTACAGTTAACTAAAAAGAAGTTATTGTTTATCAAAATATTTATACATTCGATAGAAATTTTTGTTTTTATGAAATATTGCAAGTGTCCCTAAAAATTATTACAGTTAAGAAAACACCCTCAGATGTCTTTCTTACAACATATATCTACAGATTAGTATAATTAAAGATTAGGCTAAGGAGCCTAATATTGGTTACCCCATACTTCCTATGTTCCTTTTTCTGGCAACATTTTCAACTTATCTTCTTGATTATTACATATTGCATAAACAATTTTAAAATCTCTTTTAGAACAAAACAGAATCTAATATTTAAGTAAACCATAAAGAAAAATATGTGTTTTCAACACAGAACTTTGAATTCGTTTTATCTGTGTATGAGAGAGAGAGATCACTTTCATAATCACTTACCATTCTATTTTTTAATTCATGCATCTTAAGAGTAAAGCTATAAAAATTTTCATAGTATTCGGGGTTGAAAAAAAATGGCCATTTCATTCTCTACTGATTGAAATATAAATTAACATAAACTTTCTTGAGAAAAATTTAAAAATTTGGATCAAAGGCCTTTTTAAAAAAAATTCCTATACTTTAAACAAATAATTCTATATTGAAGAATTTATTCAAAGTAAATAATTAGAAATGTAGAAAAAGATTTATAAAAAAGTATTCCTTCCACCATTAACTATAATACAAAAAATTTTCAACCCAAAACTCATTCTATTAAATAATGAGATTTCCATATGGTAGACTTCTACATACCCATTAAAATGATTTAAAAGAATATATGTTTAGAAGTACATAGTTAAGAACTAGTTATATTATTTCCAAGAATTTCACAGTTCACAAGACTAAGAAGTCTTCTTCCATGATAAGTTCCAGAAGTAAGTCAACAGTTACAAGAATTCTCCTATATATCTCTAGTACAAAGTAAATAAACATTTCTTTAAAACTAGGCTATCGTACCTTAAAGAGCACAGTTCTCGTTCCCATTCAACTTTTTGATGCTCTAACTGTGATTTTATTTCTTTTGCTTCAGATAGTTCCTTCTGTAGTACATTAACCTTATCTTCCATTTTTTTAATTTTTACTGTAAGTAGTTCACAGTGATTTTTTTTAAGTTCTAATAATCTTTCACATGAAAGAGCTGCATCCTGGATTTTCAAAAGGGTAAAAGAATCTGTATTAGAGAGAAAACAAGATAGAAATAAATATATGAGTACTTTTTGCATATAATGAACTGTACACCATAACATTCACTGCCCAAATACATACTGAGGGCCTACAATGTGGAAGACATTAAACTAAGCTCTGCAGATAAAACAGACACGACCTCTGCTCTTCCTTAGCTTCAAGTACAGTTAAGAAACAAAGACAAAAAAAGTGACAATTATAAATTCAGATAGATGCTATACAAAAACAGAGTTCTAATGACCACCAAAGAGAATCTGACCTATACTGGGCCCAGGGAAGATTTCCCTGAGGGAGACGTGGCTACACTGAGAAATGAAGCATGAGAAGGCAGCAGTTAAGCAGAGGGGAAAGCTAAACATTCCAGCCAGTCTGCGGCATGTGCTGAGGCTCTACTGCAATCTGCTTCAAGTACTGACTTTCCTTCTTTTCTGAAACGACCAAAAAACAAAACAGACAAAATACATGGAACACTGAGTTTCAAGACAGTGGACTCAGGCAATGAACACAATGATCCCTGACAGACAAAAAACAAAGAAAGTGGCCAGGCACAGTGGCTCACACCTGTAATCCCAGCACGTTGGGAAGCCAAGGCGGGTGGATCACCTGAGGTCAGGAGTTCGAGACCAGCCTGGCCAATGTAGTGAAACCCTGTCTCTACTAAAAACGCAAAAATTAGCCAGGCATGGTGGCAGACACCTGTAATGCCAGCTACTCAGGAGGCTGAGACAGGAGAATCGCTTGAACCCCAGAGGAAGAAGTTGCAGTGTGCCGAGATTACACCACTGCACTCCAGCCTGGGCGACAGAGCAAGACTGTGTCAAAAAAAAAAAAAACAAATAAAGGAAGTAAGTCTTATGAAAGCCCAGAGCCTGGCCTTCAGAGTTTCCAGGCCATGACACAGGGAGGAAAAACTGACATAGAGTCCAGCAGACTCCCTGAGTTGAAGTGATGAAGTTGAGAGTCTAGTAAATGCAAAGTAGACAGAGATCACAGGACACTGGAGAGGAGCGACAGGTACAGAGGAAGAACCCTGGAAATCTACATAGATGCCCTCTTGGGTATTGAGCAGAGTAATGAACAGTGAATGTATGCTAGGAAACTACCTGAAACCAAAGAAACCCCACCTAAAAAAGGAGAGGAAATCCTGCCTGGTGTTTCCACAGCACCAGGAAAAGTGTTCGTTCCCATGGTCAGGCGGAAAAAACTCATACTTCTCAGGACAATGAATAATCAGAAAGATATTGCCTAAGGAGTGGGGAGTTAGCCCAAATCATAAAAGCAAGATTGGAAAAAGTCAAGCTGTTTATACATAACTCAACTGTACCCCACAATAAAGCTCAAGAAGGTAAGTAGAGGCATGGAAGACAGTTTTTAAAAACCAAATTGCACTTGTAGAGATGCAAATTACAATGTCAAAGATGAAAACTAAATTAGATGAAAATAAAAACAGATTAACCATCACAAAAGAAAAGATTCATAACTTTGAGACATCAGTGAACTATGAAAAAAAATCCAAGCAGCTAATATGTAAGCCCCCAACCAAAAATGGAGAAAGACAGAAAAAAAAATGTGAAGAAAAATTGGCCAAACTTTCTAAACTTAATAAAAATTATAATCCCACAGATTCAGAAAGGATACGGCTGAGACAGAAAAAAATGAAAGTATACTATTATAATTATACCATATACCAGAACTATAGCAAAATTTTACTATATATGATGTTATAATGCTATTTGAAGGTGGACTGTGGTAAGATCAACTCATAAACTATAAATCCTAAAGCAACCACTAAGACAGCAAAACTAAGAGTCATAGCTAATAAGCCAAAAAAAAAAAAAAAAAAACCTGAGATAACTCAGGAGCATCTGTAGATCAATGAAACACAATAGAGTCCAGAAGCAGACCCACATGTATGGAACCAACTTATTTTTGACAAAGGCACAATGGCAAACACAGTGAAAAAAGACTAGCCTTTTTGACATATGATGTTGGAACAACTGGATATTCCAAAAAAATGAACTTAAATCCATACTTCAATCCACACAAAAATATGAATTCAAAATGGATCACAGATCTAAATATTAGACCTAAACCTGGCCGGGCGCAGTGGCTTACACCTGTAATCACAGCACTGTGGGAGGCTGAGGTGGGCAGATCACTGAGGTCAGGAGTTTGAGACCAATCTAGCCAACATAATGACATCCCACCTTTATTAAAAAATATTTTTTAAAAAATTAGCTGGGTGTGATGGTACATGCCTGCAATCCCAGCTACTCCAGAGGCTGAGACACAAGAATCACTTGAACCCAGGTTGCAATGACAGTGCCCTCCAGCCTGGGTGACAGAGAATGAGATTCTGTCTCAAAAAAAAGACCTAAAACTATAAAACTTCTAGAAAAAAGCGTAGGAGAAAATCTTTGTGACCCTGTGTTAAGCAAAGACTTCTTAAATATGATATAAAAATCAAAATCCATAATTGAACAGATAAATTGGACTTCATCAAAATTAAAAACTTCTGCTCTTCAAAGATACCATTAAGAAAATGAAAAGTCAACAAAAAATAAAAATAAAAATCTAAATTTAAAAAAGAGAATGAAAAGTCAAGCCACAAACTGGAGGAACAAATCCTTGTAAAAAACATATCTAACAAGGGAATAACATCAAGAATATATAAAGAACTCTTCAGCTTTGCACGGTGGCAGCATCATAGCCAATGAGGTTTTTTGTTTGTTTGTTTTGAGACAGTCTCACTCTTATCACCCAGACTGGAGTAAAGTGGCTCCAGCTCGGCTCACTGCAACCTCTGCTCACGGCAACCTCTGCCTGTGAGCAGTTCTCCTGTCTCAGCCTCCCATATAGCTAAGATTACAGGCATCCGCCACTATGCCCGGCTAATTTTTGTAATTTTAGTAGAGACTGGGTTTCGCCATGTTGGCCAGGCTGGTCTCAAACTCCTGACCTCAAGTCATCTATCCACCTCGGCGTCCCAAAGTGCTGGGATTACAGACGTGAGCCACCATGCCGGGCCATCATTCAGGTTCATCCAAGGCATGATTATTGTGAATTAAAAACTTTTCCATTAGAAAAAAATAATAATAAAAAAATTAAAAAGGAACTCTTAAAATGCAACCAGTAAGAAAACCACCTGCTTTTTTTGGGAGTAGAGGGGACAGAGTCTTGCTCTGTCGCCAGGCTGGAGTGAAGTGGTGCAATCTTGGCTCACTGCAAACTCAGCCTCCTGGGGGTGGTTCAAGTGATTCTCCTGCCCTGGCCTCCCTAGTAACTGGAACTATAGGCATGTACCACCACGTCCAGCTAATTTTTGTATTTTTATTACAGATGGGGTTTCATGATGTTGGCCAGGATAGTCTCAATCTCTTGACCTCACGAATCCACCCACCTCAGCTTCCCAAAGTGCTGGGATTACAGGCGTGAGCTACCATGCCAGCCCAACAACCTCATTTTTCTTTTTTTGAGATGTGGTTTCGCTCTTGCTGCCCAGGGTAGAGTACAGTGGCATGATCTTGGCTCACTGCAACCTCCAACTCCTGGGTTCAAGTGATTCTCCTGCCTCAGGCTCTCGAGTAGCTGGGATTACAGGCATGCACCACCACGCCCAGCTAATTTTGTATCTTTAGTAGAGATGGGGTTTCTCCATGCTGGTCAGGCTGGTCTCGAACTCCTGACCTCTGGTGATCCACCCACCTCGGCCTCCCAAAGTGCTGGGATTACAGGTGTGAGCCACCTCGCCCAGTCCCAACAACCTCATTTTTTAGACAGCAAAAGATCTGAAAAGACAATTCACCAAGGAAGATTTACAGATGGCAGATAAGCACATGGAAAGATGTTCAACATTATTAGTCATTAAGGTAACATATCTTGAAACCATAATGATATCCACAATATACACCTATCAGAATAGAATGGCTAAAAATTTAAAAATTTTAAAAACAGCAAACTAGGTGTTTGCGAGAATACAGAGCAAATGGGCCTGTCATATACTGTTGATGGGAATGGAAAATAGCACAGACAAATACTTAGAAAACAATTTAGCAGTTTCTTAATAAGTAAACATAAAGGGGAATGAGGGAACTTTTGTGGACGATGGCTATGTTAACTCTCTTGCTTATGGTGATGGTTTCCCATGTGTATACATATGTCAAAACTTAGCAAATTGAACATTTTATATATGTGCAGTTTATCATGTATCAATTATACATAACTAAAGCTATTGCTTACAAGAACAAACATCTAAGAAAGTGGCTGAAACACAGAGAAAGAAGGGTATGAAATATTTCAGGGTAAAGCCAGATGATGCAGATCTTTCACCTTACAGCAATGAGAAGTGATAGCTGGGTTTTAAGCAAGGGGGTAATTATGATCAGATCTGGATTTTTGAAAATTTATAATTACAGTTACAGAGTAGACATAGTTTCAGGAGGTAGAGTAGCAGGGAAAACAGCTCTAAGCTTATTGTAGTATTCCAGTGGGGAGATAATGGTAGCTTGACCTTGGGTAAAGATACAGGAGAGAAGCAGAGTCAACAAATAGACTGGGAGTGCCGTTCATACTGACAAAAATGCAGAGGAATTTTCCTAGGTCTTTGGCTAAGAGTGTACAATATTCAATTGTTCTCATCCTATTTTAACATAAAGCATATTTCTGAGATCAAACTCCCTAAAACACATCAGTGCTCTAAGGTAAAGGGTGCCATGCTAAGTGTGCTAAGCATAGCATAATGTATGCTAAGTGTGCATACATTACACTTTATTACATTATATACATTATGCTAAGCAAAGTGTACATACATTACAATGGGATACATAAAAAGGCCTTAAATTTATGCAATGGTCCCACCTTTACACTCCTTTCCAAGTTGTTCAATGAGCAACATAAAATTCTTGTAATTAGAGTGGGGCAGTTCACAATCCTCTGAGGCTGTTTCAGATGACTGAGGTAAGTTATCAACATCATCCATAGACTGTATTTGGTTTTTGACCTATGAAATAAATAACACTGTTTCAAAATGTCCCCAAAATATTACAGCATATACAGAAGTGGTAATTATCTATCTTTATACATGAGCAAAAACACAGGTATTTCTTAAAAGAACTGATTTTTCTTTAAAGGATAGATATCTCTAAGCCAGGCACAGTGGCGTACACCCGTAATCCCGATACTTTGGGAGGCCGAGGCAGGCAGATCACCTGAGGTCAGAAGTTTGAGACAAGCCTGACCAATATGTGAAACCCTGTCTCTACTAAAAATACAAAAAAATTAGCCTGTGGTGATGAGCACCTGTACTTCAGCCTGGGAATCCATCTCAAAAAAAAAAAAAAAAAATCTTTATCAACGGCTAGTGCTTCTTAATCACTTCTTTAAATTAATGTCTTTACAACAAAAGATTATCTGGTTTTTTTTCTTTTCTTTTTTTTTTTTTTTGGTGAGATCGGGTCTTGCTCTATCACCCAGGCTGGAGTACAGTGGCATGATCACAGCTCACTGCAGCTTCAAACTCCTGGGTTCACGTAATCCTCTCACCTCAGCCTCCCAAGTAGCTGGGACTATAGGTGTACTCATCATGCCTGTTTAATTTTTTCTTAATTTTTGTAGATACAGGGCTCCCACATGTTGCCTAAGCTGGTCTCAAACTCCTGGGCAGCAACCCTCCTTCTTTAGCTTCCAAAGCGCTGGGATTACAGGTGTGAGCACTGTGCCTTGCCCACTTTATCTAACTTTCTTTTAAACAATGATTTTGATAATTTATTTTTTACAGTACCTTGTTCTTTTCATCAGATGTTTTCTTAGTAAGCCTAAAAAGAAAAACAATACCTTTCAGGCAAATAGTAAATATGTAAAATACAAGGAATATCTAAAACTATTGTTTTTTTAAATAAAACCTCTGCATTTATAATTTATTTACCCTATTCATAAAATTTACAGGAATCTTTTTTACAGGTAACGTAAAACATATAACTTTCTACAAGAAGTATTAAACTATAGACAGAAAGAGTAACAGTAAGGGACAAGAAAAATATATGAAAAATATCATAACAAATTTAGATCAAGCTTTCTGACAGTCAAAGCAAAACGAAAACATAGTGTTACTTGCATTATTCAACAGAAATACACCAGTTTCTTTGCTACTGTCCTTTTCAATAAAAACAAGCTTTTACTGGCACTAAAACCTATTTGGAATATATTACTTAACATCCTTACATGAGGAGAACCCTTTTTGAATGAAGATATTAGTTAGATTTTTTCAGGACTCACAATGCAGGTACTATGCATTATTCTAAGCACTGTACATATGTTAAACTCATTTAAATCCTCACAAGATTCCGTGAGGTTGATAACACATTAAGTATTTTATAAAGGAAGAAACTAGGCACAGAAAAGCCAAGAAACTTGCTCAACCACATATAGCTGGTCAGTAGCAGACCCAAAATTCAAACTCAACAATTCTAGCTCCAAAACATATTTTGCTATGCTGTGAAAGTAATGTCTCGTTTCAAGTATTTTTAAGTGGTATGATAGCAAATGAATCTGTATTATCATTCTATTTCTGGCTATAATTATAAATAGTAATTTCTGAATCTTGCAAATATTTTTTAAAATAAAAAGACCTGCCGGGGGCAGTGGCTCATGCCTGTAATCCCAGCACTTTGGGAAGCTGAGGTGAGTGGATCACCTGAGGTCGGGAGTTCAAGACAAGCCTGACCAACATGGAGAAATCCTACCTCTATTAAAAATACAAAATTAGCCGGGAGTGCTGGCATACGCCTGTAATCCCCGCTATTCGGGAGGCTGCAGCAGGAGAATCGCTTGAACCTGGGAAGTAGAGGTTGCGGTGAGCGGAGATCACGCCATTGCACTCCAGCCTGGGCAACAAAAGCAAAACTCTGTCTCCAAAAAAAATTAAAAATTAAAAAATAAAAAGACCTTATATCTAGTCAAGTTGGAAACCTACTTTCAATAAGCTAAACATTTATTTTTTCTAAAGAAATTCATCAACATTCATTCATTCATCTACTCAACTCGATTCATGAATTCAAAAATCCTTATTGAAGCCAGGTGTCGTGGCTCACACCTGTAATCCTAGCGCTTTGAGAGGCTGAGGTGGGCATATCACTTGAGGTCAGGAGTTCAAGATCAGCCTGGCCAACATGGCAAAACCATGTCTCTACTACAAACACAAAAAATAGCCGGGTATGATGGCATGCACCTGTAGTCACAGCTACTTGGGAGGCTAAGGCATGAGAATTACTTGAACCTGGGACATGGAGGTTGCCGTGACCTGAGATCACTGTATTCTGGCCTGGGCAACAGAGCAAGACTCTAACTCAAAAAAAAAAAAAA
>PVKP010056767.1:0-10417 GCA_004027715.1 Plecturocebus donacophilus
TCAAAAAAAAAAAAAAAATCCCCTTTATTCTTTGTTTCCCAACTAATTCCAGGCGCTTCCTTTTTGCTTCTGCCTTCCATTTCCCTGGTTCCTTATCCACAAAGCATCTTATGTGTCCCCCATATTTCCAGGCCATTTTCTATGATGCAGGGAAAGCAACAAAATCAAATGAGGGATTTCAGATGGTGTTCTTCCAAAAAGCAGAATGCCTTTCTACCTTCGAGAGTGAAAAAGGAGCCGCCATTTTCTTACCTCTGCCCAGGAATTAAGTTTCAATTCAAGATTCCAAATTAGTATAGGAGATTTCAGAGTCTGGTCTGTTTGCTTGCTGGGGAGTACCAGTCAGCTACAAAAACACTTGGTCAACGCTGGGAACTGCCTTCAACGGTAAGGTGGGCCTTGATATTCCACTTCCATTCTCTCAGGCTCCCCTGTCACCTCAGACGGATCTATTCATCCATCTATTTATTTTTTGTTATTCTCTAGATAAAAATATATTTTTTTCTTATTTTACTTATTTTATATCACATTCTAGAAGCTAGCAAAGGCCCAAATACCAAAAATCAAACTTCACAGATGCCCAATCAACATTTTTCTACACTCATAAAACTAAAGATTCGTAATCTTAATTTATGATGAACAGCTAAGAAACCGGGTCTTAAGAAAGCTCTTGGCCAGGTGCGGTTGCTCACACCTGTAATCCCAGAACTTTGGGAGGCCGAGGCGGGCGGATCACGAGGTCAAGAGATCAAGATCATCCTGGCCAACATAGTGAAACCCCAACTCTACTAAAATACAAAAATTAGCTGGGTGTGGTGGCACGCGATTGTAGTCCCAGCTACTTGGGAGGCTGAGGCAGGAGAATTACTTGAACCCGGGAGGCGGAGATTGCAGTGAGCCACTGCACTCCAGCCTGGCGCCTGGTAACAGAGCGAGAATCTGTCTCAAAAAAAAAAAAAAAAAAAAAAAAAAAAGAAAGCTCTTAAAGCAGACATATTTTTGGGTTTTTTTTGCACCAAATAAATACCTTACTCATTGTATTAATACTATTAGTAATTAGGATTTAAAGGAAGGCAGATACTTTCATAGCAACCAAATCTTTTTAAAAAATCCATTATTTCAGAATCTTTTTAGCTGTTTTTTATTTTTTAATTCTCTCTTTTGGTTTCATAAGAAATACACGGTTGTGGCAAAATATTTGGAAAGCACAAAAAAGTAAATAAAGGGAGTCAGAAAACATTTTATAACCTCACCAATCAAGACAACCACTGTCTCTATTTTGGCATATTTGCTTCCAGACCCTAGGCTTTGTCCTGCCATCGTCAGCCACCCAGATTTAACCTTAGAGTCTATTCTCAGCCAAAGGAATGAATTCATCCATGTGAATGGCATCATGGGGAAGGGAGGGGCCATCCAAGTGAGATAAATGAGCAATGTTGTAGCGTAAGAATAAAAGCGGTGGTAGACAGTCTGAAAACTGGGATGGACACCTCTCCCCTAAAGGGGCAGTGGCTTCCCAAGACCTAGTGGACTGTGGCTCTGGAGGACTGAAGACCCCAATTTGTCTCAACCTTTATATAGGCAAATAAAGAAATAAATTTTCACTCTTCTGGCACACGCCAACTGTTGGAAGAGGGCGAATAAATTCAAAATATAGTTTACATTTTTCTACAGATTATCCTCAAAATAGATATAAAACAACTGAAAGTCAATAATGTTCTCACTAAATCAGTAATTACTGTGTTCTACACAAACCTCTATTTTTCTAGTTGTTAAACAAGTTTCTCCACAAAGGATCAGCTATCACACCACCTTGATGAAATGCTATCCTATTAGAGAGGTCAGTTTTTTTTCCATCTATGCTTGCTTGTGGTTTTACTTTGGTCTTTATGGAGATGAGGTTTGACTAGTAATTTGATAAAATTGTTTTTGTGACTTTCCATTTTCCACAATAATTCCTCTAAAATTCTCAAAAGAATACCTCAGCTTAAGCTTTCACGTCTTTGTTTTCATCCGACCTTTATTTTCTACCTAGTAGTTATCTGAAAGGCCAGGTATTTAACTATGGTTTTCTAAATTCCCTTTCTAAATCAAGATACGGTTTTTAAGAAGTTTATGATAATATGACACTTAAAAGTTCTGTTAAATTTAAGAACTTTGGAAAAATGACCATGGAATTCTCTATGTAATTCAGACTTGAAACAAAAATATAATATTTACCAACTGTGACAAATGTTTCTTCTCCTGCCACTCTGGGAGAGGAATCACAAAAAACTATTTAAATCACTTAATAAGGGAGTTCCATGTATTACTGGGAAGGTAACACACATACACACATATATCACACTATACAGATATACATATGAAGCTGCTTTTCCCTAGAAAATATCTACAATATCCTGGGAGTGGTGGCTCACACCTGTAATCTCAACACTTTGGGAGGCTGAGGTGGGAGAATAGAATAGCTTGGGTCCAGGAGTTTGAGACCAGCCTGGACAACATGGTGAGACTCCGTTTCTACAAATAAAAAATCAGCTGGGCTTGGTAGTGCATGCCTGTGGTTCCAGCTGCCCAGGAGGCTGAGGTGGGAGGATCCCTTGAGCCCCGGTGGTCGAGGCTGCAGTGAGCTATGATTGTGCCACTTCACTCCAGCTTGGGCAACAGAGCGAGACCCCTCCTCAAAAAATAAATAAATAGGAAAATCTCTACAATTTAACTTCTACTTTAAAACATCAAAACGACTTTAGTAAACACCCAGAACTAAAAAGAAGTAATACATTGTGCAGTTTCCTACTTCCTAGGGGGAAGAAAACAGCTGGGCAAACACACTAAACACACGTTAGAGTTGTGGGGTGGAGGTGTATTAAAGTGACTTCATTAGATACCAGAAGATACAAGGGGCTCTGACTTCTTGTGAACATTCTTTCCTCAGACCAAACAAGTCAGTCATTTGAATCATTTTTTCATACCCTGTAGCTGTCAAACACTCTTCCTTGAAGTGAATCCAAAGCTGTAATTTTCTACATGTGCCACTCTTTTTTTGGAGGAGGTGTGTGGTTTTTGTTTTATGTTTTTTCTACATTCCTTGCAAATGCTCCTTCTGATGTGATGTTTCACAAAATACTTATTATACTGATCCCTAATGGAGAAGGGAACAGTACACACACATACACACAGATGTGTATATCTGTATCTATAACTATGTCTAAGCAGTTTTGGATTTTTTAAACAGGTATTGTTAATTGATGGATAAATTTAATCAACCCCTGGGTCCCCAAGTACTGGTTGTGAGTTCCTCAGACACATATAATTCGCAAATCTACTTTACTGCCTCAAATTTGGGCTCCTATATCCAACTACCTGACATTTCCATCTGGTTACTCAGGATCATCCCAAACTCAACATGACCAGGATTGAAATCATCATGATCTCTAAATTGCTCCTGGTCCTGCATTTTCTTGGCCAACTAAGTTTCTAAGTTGGGAAATCCTTCTAAATACCCACCTCTCATCACCACTATATGCAATTACTGCTAACCAAGTACTGCCAGTTTTACCTCCCAGAATTCATCACTTCCTCTAATCCGCCACTCTTGTCCTAACGTAGGTCCCCATTAACCTTTGCCTAGATTCTGCAACAGTTTTCTGTCTGCCTGTGGAGCTCTGCCTCTCAAATATATCCTAAATTTGGTGCCAAATCACTCCATCTAAAAGGCAAGTGGTGAGTTTATGCTCCAGTTTAAATTGTGGCCTACAGATACAAATGCAAGGTTAGCTCTATTTCCATACCTTGGTATGACCAAGCATTTCCTCCATGACTGCCAATTTACCTTTTCACAGTCATCTCTTACAAATGCCTTTTCAGCAACTCAACTGCATGCAGTTAATACCCCAAACACTGCCCACCCCCGTTGTTTCTCAGCCTGTGCCTGAGTTCATGTTGCCACCTCCTCCTGGAATCCTTTGCTAACACTCTGCTCACTCCTTAATTCCCTTCCCTCACTTCCTATACTGCACAATACCCATCCCAATTTCTCAAGCTCCATTAAGAAACCATTTTGGCTCTCTGCAGCTGAGTCTGCTGCCATTCTATCCTCCTACTTTATTCTGTACAACTATCTGCCACTATTTTATAATTGTCTGCTACCATATCAGTTTCCCTTGCTGTGATATAACTCATTTCTTCTTCATCTTTATACATGCAATGCCTGGCATACAGTAAGTGCTCAGTAAATGTCTGATAGACCATGGAACTAGAGCCACATCCTTCTGAGATGCTGGGGCTGCCTATGCCTTGCCAGGTGCATGTGCATTCTTGCAGAAGGCACCCAGGGCTAAGAGCAAAGGTGGATACAAGGAGAATTGTGTCTTCTGACTCCTTGCAAGCTCTAAAAACAATTTGGGACTTTAGGAGTTATATTTTCATGCACTTAACCAAACATAAATACTTAACTAGTTGATATCAGCAGAAGAAAGGAAGTTAGAGAAAGAAAAATAAGAGTTCAGGACCAACTGAAATATTCAGGTAAAAGGCTGATATGGAAAGATAAGGCTGGAATACTTGACCCTAACCTTGTAAGGCTGATTTTTGTGATGGACAAATTGCTCAAATGTGACTCTCAATTGTTTTGGTTATCTTTCAAAATGAGAGAGTTTAAAAACAAAATAATGAAAAAGTAATTGTTCTCGTTAGTTATACAAAAAAAAAAGGGAAGAATGGGAAGCAGATTCCAGTACTGTTTCATTCAACTGACATTTCTAGAGTCTAGATGACAACAATAGATTTGGACAATGACAACAGCCCCATTCCAAGGGAATAGGCAGGAGTGAGGAAAGGACAGACTTTAATTATAGCAGGAGAAAGAGATCAGGCAGGTGGAATTGTGGGATCCATGGCTCTACTGTCTGCCACAGTGAATTGTGCCTCCCTGTAAACCACATTTCACTTCTGTGAGCACCTGCCCCTAACACACAACTGGGGCACATAGAAGTACAAGCAGGATATCCACTAAGGCTGGGCAAATGCTATGATTCCACTGCATTCAATATAACAAACATTTACTGGGCTCTTTCATGTATCAGAAATATAACTCCAAGGTTGGGAGGTGGGAATAAAAAAACTGGGCAGTGTTCCTGAGCTCTAGGAATTTATAATTTAATGAACAAAGGAGAATAATGCTATCTGGCCAGATTAACTGTGTGGCTACTATAAAGACAGCCAGAGAATACCTTGACTAAGAAAAGGGTGAAGGATGGAAAAGAAGAGAGATGAAACTTCCATCATATGTATTTGATGAATAGTTTAAATAGAGACATGAATATAAGTGAAACATTAGTGAGCGTAATTTGTGCCAACAAGTGATTCCTTGTTCGCACTGATTTCATAAATGCAGCTGACTGTACTGTCTGCTCTCAAGTGCAGAGAGTTATTTATCAATGTGCCATTCTGTAGGCAGGATAAAATGCAATACTTTGGAGGCTAAATTAAGAACATTTACTTAATATCATGTACTAGTTATATAGCTTCTAAAAAGCTACAAAATTTAAAAGCTATAGAAAATTAAAATAGAGCTACAAAATGTACATGAGTTTTCAGAGGAAGAGCGTAGACACGAATACTCAGATTTTGCAAGATAAATTGCTGGGTGCAGATTTGCTCTAGCATCATTTTTATCTAATTAGTAACAAATCAATTTATGGTATGACTAGAAGGAAGAACTGAAAAGCAACTGCATTTTTACACTGCAGTCCCCTGTGAGGAAGAAACAGCCCAGGGAGTCCCTATTGCTGGAATCCCACAGAAGTTTAGTCGGATACCTCAGAGTTGTTTTGAAGATTAAATAAGATATCCTGCAGAAAGTGCAGCTCAAATTGCCTGGGACTCAACATTTGTTAAGTAAAAGCAATTTCTTATTTCCTACCCTTTAACTTTCTAAATCAAACACACAAAATAGGCCTGGAACAAAAAATTCATTATGTATGATGAGTCGAGGAATGGCTTGTTTTTAAAGGTCTTATAGTGTTGTTATTGGACCTCTCAAAGAACGTTTATGTAATACTTTGATAAAAATGAAAATTAAGAAAAGATAATAAGCTATAAAGCATATTTTAATCTTCTGGAAAACAGCTAGCATCACAGTGCATGAAAGTAAACAAGGCATTATCCTAGACCTTAAGAGATTTACCATCTAGTATTAAATAGCTATTGTCTAGCAGGCAGAGGAAAGAATATGTAACCTGAAATCAGAAGATCTGGGTTTGATTCCAGATTCTGACATTTATTAGCTGTGTAATCTAGGGTACGTTACTTAACCTCTCTGAGCTTCTGTGTCTTCATCTTTAAAGTAAGAGTGATAACATCAACTACACAGGAAGTGGTTAGTGGTTAGTAAACAAAATAATTCTTGTGAAAGTCCCTGGGTACAGCCTTCACACAGAGCTGGCCCGTAATAAACATCGGTTCACTCTGAATTTTTGTGAGCTGCATGGAATTTTACTGGTATCTCCAGGTGATAAGAGTAAACACTTATTTTCATGCAATATATAAAAACAGAAGTAAAAACATATCTTAAGCATTATTCTATACAAAACATAGCCCAGACAAAACAGACAAAAAGGGGGTAAAATTATTCCCATTATAAAATATTCCTCATTCTACAGAAAGATGTTTCACCACATGGTTCCCTTGGGTTTCAAGCTCTTTCACTGTGTGTGTGTATGTGTGTGCATGTATGCATACATATGAACATATGTATACACCCACATCTATCTTTTCACACCTTCATTATTTAACAGATCACCAATAAATGGTGTTAAATTTAACCATCACAACCCTTAGTAAGTAAAAAGGAAGAAAAACCTCATTTTTGAATCCATGTCTTCATTATTCCTTTGTTTGCTCCCCGCTCACTTCACCTTTTCACTAATTCAAGGCAGGGCAAGAAAGGAGAAACGCAGGGCACGCTCTCACAGGCAGGCTGTGTTGCGCTCACTCCATTTATTCTTCTCTCCCTACTCCCACTGCTAAACTTACTGGCCCTGCTCTGCGAACTCTAAAGGTGGCAATCCTCCTAAGTTGCTCTGGGGTGATAATGCAATCAGGTTATGATGGAACAATGGCACGTGGGATGGTGGGGCGTGGTTTTCACTGGGACCATCAGTGGAAAGAATGAGGTCCTCTCTCTGGGAACTCTGGCTCAGAGTTGGGCAGCTGAAGTAATGTGCTGCCCCTTTAAGACTGGTGCCCTGAACCTTACCTGCATCAATAGAAGGCTTATTTATTCACCTTGTGTCAACACACACTAACCTCTGTTCCAGAGAAAGACAAAGAAAAATAATAATATTCTGTTCTAAAAGCACTTAGCTGGTTACTTGACATCCTAGCCACTCCAGTAGTTTCCCAGACTGTAACAGCATTCTCACTAGAAATGGTCTCCTTTTACTTCATTCCCGTGTCTTTTTTGGCTGAGAAGCCAGCAGGAGTGGTGTAGTGTAAATGGAGGCCAGGGAAATTTGGTCTTTACTTTAATTCTGCAACTTAGTTAGCTGTGTAACAAGCCTTGTAACCTGTTTGCGTTTCAAATGCGGAAAACAAGAGATTTGCATTATATGGTTTTGACAATTCCCTCCAGTCCCCAAACCTCTGTGATTCTATGGGACACAATGCAAACTTTTGAAACTAAGATTTCTGCTATTAAATTGGAACAAATTAAAATAAGAAAATTAAATATATCATTTAGGATGACAGAGAAATAATATAAATCCAAAGAAAATGGTCAAGAAAAGGTTTAAGAGAGATATAAAACCAGAAATCAGTAAATTAAAAAACTGTAAAACTGATGAAACTATGAGTTGGATCTTTAAAACAATAAAAGATTAAAACTTCTGGCTGGGCTCGGTGGCTCAGGCCTATAATCCCAGCACTTTGGGAGGCCAAGGCAGGTGGATCACCTGAGGTCAGAAGTTTTGAGACCAGCCTGGCCAACATGGTGAAATCTCATCTCTACTAAAATACAAAAAAAGTAGCCAGCATGGTAAAATACAACAAAATTAGCCAGGCATGGTGGCACATGCCTGTAGTCCCAGCTACTCGGGAGGCTGAGGCAGGAGAATTGCTTGAACCTGGGAGGCAGAGGTTGCAATGAGCCAAGATTGTGCCACTGCACTCCAGCCTAGGAGACAAAGCAAGATTTCATCTCAAAAAAAAAAAAAAAAAAAAAAAAAAGTAAAGATTAAAACTTCTGCCAAAGGTAAAGATTAGACTTGACAGAAAGTACAAATACGCTACTTTGGGAATAAAAAAGGAGATGTAACCATAGATATAAATGAAGAACCATATATATACATATACACACACACACACACACATTCTATGTTAGCAAATTTGAAAATTTTTTAAAAATAATCTTATAGAAAGCTATTACCAAATAACCAAAAAAAAATTTTGATGTCCCATTATACCAGTAATTATGGATGAAATTGTAGCAATGATTAAAAAATATAATGCGATTTCCCCAAAGCCACAAGTGTCAAATTATTTTATAAGCAAATGTTAAGAAACAAATACTTTTATATTATTCAAGTTACTATGGAGAATAGAAAAAGATGGAAAAATTCCCAATTCACTTAATAAAATTCAGATATCCTTGATACAAAAAGCAGAAAAAGACAGTGCCAAAAACAAGCAAAGCATAAACCTATAATGTGATATTACTAAGAAGCACAGGTGTAGAAATCTTAAATAAAATATTAGTAAATCCAGTGTAAAGAAAATTCAAACCCAGGGGACACATTACTGTGTGCAGGTGTGTGTAGGTAATAAGATTATCTATCTAGAAAATATAAGAGAATCATAAAAACCTATAAAACCTAACAAAGATAGATAAGGTAGCTGTACAAATAAAAATCAACCGCTTTCCTATCTAGCAGCAAAAAAAAAGAAGGAAAAAGAAATTGTTTCAGCTATTTAAAAAATAAGAAATATTGAAAACCTAACAGAGCAAGAAATCTGCGGAAGCTATAAAAAGAAAAGATACTATAAGATGTTGCTGAGAGACAGAAAAGCAGACTTTAAAAATAGAGAAAACATTTATTCTCTCCAAGTTAATATATAAATCAGATGGATTTCCAGTAAAAATTCCAATCAGACTTTTCTGGGAGCTCGATAAAATAATTCTAAAACAATTTGTGACATCTAAATGGCATTAGTCTAATCAAGAGATCAAAGTTAACATCACCAGTACTGGCACAAACCAACATTCTGTTCGATATGGTCTTATAAAGACACAACATCGGTGATATTCCTGCCAAAAATGCCAAAGTTGAATTTATTCACAAGAAAATACCAGACAAACCCAAAATGAGGAACATTCTATAACTGGCCTGTAGTCTTTCGAAAGGTCAAGGTTAAGAAAGACAGATAATGAGGACTTCCTCTTCCACAATAAAAGAGACTAATGAGACAATATGACTAAATGAAATGTGTGATCTTGGATTGGATCCTGGACTTGGAGAATTGAAAGGAACATGGTAGTGGTGATGGTATAAACACCTATATAGGACATTATTGGGGCAATTGACAAAATTTTGAATATGGACTGTGATCAGATGTTAAATTTTCTAAACTTTTTCTAATTTGGAAAATGTATTGCAGAAACAGAATATCCTTGACTTTAGGAAATACACATTGAAGTATTAATATTTAGAGCATCTGCATTGCAGCTGTATCCACAACTGACTCAAATAACTAAAAAAAAAAGTGTACAGACTGCACGTGAGCATGCATCTGTCTGTGTGCAGACAGTGAAACAGAAGGGGAAGGAGGATGAAAAAGTGACAGTGTGAATGATAAAGCAATAGGGTAAAGGGTAAATAATTGGTGAATCTGGGAAAAGGGTATAGGGAAGTTCCTTGTAGCATTCTTACAAGTTGTCTATAAGTTTATAATTATATCAAATATCAAAGTTACAACACCTACACATATATATGAAATATATACATACACACACATACATATCTATAAAATAAGAGTGGCTTATACTCCTAGGGATGAAATTATGTTTTAATAGCATAATTAAGACAATATGGCAACATAAATAATCAGAAAGGTTAACAGAATAGAAAGTGCTGAAACAGAATTTACTAAGAATTCAGAACATGATAAAGTTAAAATCCCAAGTTCATAAGGAAAGTCAATCTTGGTGGTAGAGAAAGATTGTCAAACCATGGGCTTTACAAGAGCTTCTGAAAGAAGCACTACACATGGACAGGAACAACCAGTATCAGCCATTCCAAAAACATACCAAAAGGTAAAGAGCATCACCATAATGAAGAATCTACATCAACTAATGGGCAAAACAGCCAGCTAGCATTACCAGAAGCTGTGATTTTCGTCTCTGATAAAACAGACTTTAAAACAA
>PVKP010056768.1:0-10451 GCA_004027715.1 Plecturocebus donacophilus
TGGAGAGCAGACATTTAAAAAATGTGGTGACCTAATGAAGAAAGCTGGGAAAATGGAAACCCTTGTAATATTTGTAGTCACAAGTCCATTCATTCTGGACTGATCATGCACTAAGCCCCTGAAAGTGCTGAGACCCAATAAAGAGGACAGAACACTTGGCCTAGGGAGTACACATCACCTGGCAGAGAAAGTAATGTACCACAATGCCTGTAATCCCAGCACTTTGGGAGGGTGAGGCGGGCAGATCACGAGGTCAGGAGTTCGAGACCAGCCTGGCCAACATGGTGAAACCCCATCTCTACTAAAAATACAAAAATTAGCTGGACATGGTGGTGCATGCCTGTAGTCCCAGCTACTCAGGAGGCTGAGGCAGGAGAATTGCTTGAACCTGGGAGGCAGAGGTTGCAGTGAGCCGAGATTGCACCACTGCACTCCAGCCTGGCGCCTGGCAACGGAGCAAGACTCTGTCTCAAAAAAAAAAAAGAAAAAAGAAAAAAAGAAATGTACCACAAATGGGGCATTTTGGAGGTTAAAGAAAATTCCCCTCCCTCCACACACTGGGGGCACTGAAGAAACGAAGCACACGATACATCCACTCTCAAGCAGAGATTCAGAAAGAGCTAAAGTTGACTTGCTTGAGCTTATGCCCCTGGGAGGAAGGTGTGTAAGGTTATGTAGGATGGAACCAATTTTATCCCGCGTGATGCTAGAAAAAAAATGGCGAAACCACACCACAGAGGGGTCTAGATGGAACACATTGCGGTCAGTGTTCAGCCTGACTGAGAAAAGAAACCAGGCTCTCCGTGGGGAGGCAGGAACTTCCTCAGTGATGAGATTTTTGAAGTCCATGTAAATAAATAAATAGCTAACATTTACTGAGCACTTGTTATGTGGGACACTCTTCTAAGAGATTTATGTGCATTGATTTATTTTCATCACAGTTACATGACATGTGATCACAGTCTAATATGTACTGTTGTTTTCCATGGTTTACTGATGAGAAAATTGATTCTATAATATAAGCTGCTATACCATACATATCACCTCTTTGGGCTCCAGGAGGGGCTGGGTGAAAGTGGTCAGTGCTGGTCAATAGCAGTGATTGAGAGGCTTAACAACAAAGCACAAAGGCATCAAGACTCAGGGTAAAGAAAGACCTGAGAGAGACTAGGAAGAGACTGTGGCCAGGGATTGACTTACTAGGATAACATATTTGGGAGTGATATGTTTCTTAAAGCAGAACTTCTAGGATCTGGAGAGAAAGGCTCCCCAGCTCATTTCCCATAAATGCATGAAGGCTGGGTGTGGTGACTCATGTCTGTAATCCCAGCACTTTGGGAGGAATAGGTAGGGAGATTGCTTGATTCCAAAGGTTTGAGACCAGCCTGGGAAACATAAAGAAATCTTGTTTCTAAAAAAAAAAAAAATTATCTGGGCATGGTGGCATGCACCTATAGTTCCAGCTAGTCAGGAGGCTGAGGTGGGAGGATCCCTTGAGTCCAGGAGGCCAAGCCTGCAGTGAGCCATGATCATGTCACTAGACTCCAATCTGGGTGACAGAGCAAGACCCTGTTTCAAAACCAAACCAAACCAAATAAAAACAAAACAGAAATGTATGAGACGCGTCCTCAAAGAGCTTAGTGAAAACCTCATTGCTCATTTTATATTGATTCCACTGTTGTTGAAGGAATGTAGCTCCTTCTTACCCAAGCAGATGGAAACCTGACTTCTGAGGTGCCTGATGCACAGGACTTAGAATATTCAATTTTCCCTCCAGCAGGCATCAGTTATGTCCTAAATACTACTTCCATTGCATAACACACCAGCGCATACTTGTTTATTTACCCTAAACGTATGTTCTTCCTTCCCTCCTTTTCCTCTCTCTCCTTTCCCTCTCTCTCCCTTCCATTCTTCCTCTCTTACCTCCTTTTTTCTTGTTTCCCATTCTTTCTTTGCACAATAAATGTTAAACACAAGAAATAGTCATTGAGCACCTACTACATGCTAGGTGTTGGGTATTCAGTAATTATCAACAATGTATATAGTCCATAGCCCCTTGAAGTTCATGGATTAATGGGGAAGACAGGTAATCAAACAGCCATGCAAACATAGTAAAATTACAATGATGACAACTACCACGTGATTTTATGAGACCTTATGATGGAGCTATGTCACCTGGTCACAAGAAGTAGGGCAGGATTCTCTGTTGTGGCAATGACTAAAGCTGAGAAACAGAGCATGAGTTGGATTTGGACAGACAGAGGTGCACAAAGACAGAGTCTGGGAAGAAGAAGAGCCTGGGCAGCAGTCTCATGGCAGAGTGTATGCAAACTTCAGGGATAGGAGAGGGCCTGAGAGTGTGTGCAGAGAGCAGGAGGAGCATTGCAAGGCAGGGCTGCAGGGGAGGTGTGCCAGGCACCATATGGAGGGCCTCCTAGCCTGTGCTGAGGGCTTGTCTCTACCTGGTGGGCCATGTGTTGTGAGCATGAAGGTTGTACAGCCAGGTTGCAATTTGAAGAGACTACCCTGGCTCCAGGGAAGGCGGTGACTTGGACAGAGAGCAAGATTGGATTGGGTGGGTCTGCTAGGGACTCATGCAGAGACATGTTGAGCTGGGTACATCCTCTGAGTCATCCCCAAAAGATGATGCCAGGTAGGAGTTCATTTGGGCTTTAGGTTCTCTCATTATTATGCATCATTTTATCAATGTTGAGGCTTAGAATCTGGTACCCCAAAATATGGCACCTTAGCATATTGTGAGAAATTGAGAAGACTGCAGAAGCCAAAGGGTCTCTGTGACCTTCTGCAGCATTTCTTTGTGAGAACTGGCCATGAAGGAGTTCTCTGACATACCTCGCCTGAATATGAGTCATAAGACCCTCTTGTGACAGGTGTCCTGCTCTACACCTGGAGGCAAGAGGAATTGACCAGGCAGGCCTTGCTGTGTCCCCGATCCCAAGTTTGTTACCATTAGATCACATCCTTTTTATCCAGTCGTACTTCTAGACGACCGTTCACTCCATCAAACCTACGCACAAAACACAGTTTTCCTTGGATTTTATTTTTTCATTTCTGAGGACTCTTGTGTCATGTAAAACTGGTTAAACAAATTTGTTAAGCATTTTTCTTATTAATCTTTCGTTATTGGGGTATCAGCCATAACCCTTGTGATAAGTGAGGAAAATATATTACTTTTTCTCTCCTACATCTACGAAGTACCAGAGTACAGGGAGAGTCAGGCAAGACTAAATGTTACTACTTAATGAGGCTCTAAGTATTACAGAAGCCTCACAAAAGCTGATTATAATTCCTACAAGTTAGAGAATTCATTCATAGGCAGCAAATTCATCCTAATACTGGGGTAATTTTCTCAGAGAATTTGAGGTAAAAAAGGACCAAGGTCTTCTTTCTCTGAGAATTTACGGGAAAAAAGGGCTGTTTGATTTGTATTTTATAAACTTCAGTATAAGGTTGTATGAGTATCATTTTAAACTCACTACTCCTTCAATTTTACCTCCTTTTTGACTTTGGTTTATGGTAATGATAATTTTAAACTAAGCCTATAATGACTACAAACATCTTCAGTTGGCTCATTTAATAAAAATAAAACTACTTGATAAGTGTCCTCTTCTCTCTACTCTTGATTCTTGGCTTTTTAGGTATTTTCTCGCTTGCAATGGGAAGAAATTTCCCATTAAAGTGCAGCAATTTAAAATGTGCCATCTGGTTTTCTCTGTTTAATACCCTGTGTGTTGACAACTCCCAGAGAATTTGTCAGCCTCTGAAGATGGTGTGGAGGCGAAAGAGACAATTAACAATGGTCTCGGGATCGGTGATGTGTGCATCACAGAGTTTATGAAAAATGGTACCTACACCTACAACTGGGTTAAATGTGGAAAAAAATTACTGGATGAACAATCTTGCAAAACATTTAATCTAACAGTGTGTTTCAAGTAAAAAATGTCCTGCAATTGAGGGCAATAATTTGTGCTACAATAAATCTAAAATGAAAGTCGTTTGTTAAATAAAAACAAACAGAAAAACCTTAAGTACACAAAACATCACCCTTCCAAAGTTGATCTGTCCTGACAGATCCATTACATTTAGAGATTTTTCAGGGCTTTCTTGGTTTTGCTTATAGTACATAATGGTCATAAAGACCATTGTGAGAACACTTAAAGGGGTCAGTGTGGTATGAAGAAATGGATTTAGGGCAGGAATGTTCACAGCAATAGAATGCACTGTAGTTGGAGAAAAACTCTGTATGATGGCATCCAACTACCACAGAAACAAAAATGCCTCATTTACTGTAGTTACACCACAAATAATGCATTTCCACTCTAACTTTAATCCAAATCCATTGGTGTTTCCTGCCTGTTGACTATTGGTAATGTATACAAAGTAATAAAATTCTGATTATATCAGGAGGGAAGGCTATACTTGGTGGACAGAGAAGTTCATTCCTTCTGTTAATGTGAACACCTATTGGCCAGATACAATGGAAAGTGCTTAGAATAGAGCAGAAAACAGGTTATAATTCTTACTTTCAAGGAATATATAGTTTAGTAAGAGAGGCTGACCATTAAAACAGCAATTACATACTATATATAATAATCACGACTCTGTGTTCCAATACAGAACAAATAAGAGGGAAACCTACGAAGACAGCCTTCCTGGGCAAAATCACTTCTTTTTTAAATTAAAAAAATTAATTTTTGTGAGTGCATAATAGGTGTAGGAAGTCACTTCTAAGCTAAGAGTCAGCCAGGGAACGGTGGAAATGGGGTTAAGGAAGGAGTTATTCAAACAGAGGAAATAGCATGTAGTAACCCCTGTGGTATGGTGATATCTGGGAAGCAACATATGTTTACTGCAGCACACAAAATAGAGGACTTAGGGCAGGAACATCAGGCTTAGGACAAGAGCCCTCAGTGGCACAGGCTCCTACCTGTTGCAAGGTTTAGCCATGGTTAGCCCCGGTGTTCGCTGAAACAAAGCAGTCAAAGCCTTGGGATTCCAGCAGATTAGGGTGGATAACAATCGGGTCTGGCACTTCTAAGGGAAGCTACCTGGGCTTTCTTTTACCCTTGTACCTCCTAAGACTGCAGACTTGCTGCTTCTGCACATGGAAGCAGGGTATTTTAAAAGGTCCTGGATTGTAAGGAGAAGAGACACCTCTTTTGCCTTAAAGACCTTATTTTAAAGGAGGAAAAATAATTTGTGTTGTTCACAGTTGTGATTCCTCCCATTTTCTAATCTTTCTGTAATTTATAAGAATTTTCTACAAATTCACTGTGGGATGATCCTCTTTGTTGTTTAAATTAAGGACAGAGCATGACATGGCCCTAGCCAGGGGAAGAAGAACCATTGGATGATGTTCAGGTCTAAAAGTCAGCCACCCCTTTGTGAATGGAAAACTTCTGGTGGAGTAGGAGTAAGGCTTCACCAGCTCTTGCTCCTGAGACGCCTGAGAAAGAATTCTCAGCGGCTTTGCTGGAGAAGACCCTGCATGCGTGCTTGGAAGGAAAGTGCAGCTGGAGCTGTCCATGGTTCTCTCCCCATCGACAGCCTGTTCCGCTCTTTCTTGGACTTTGGCCCTCAGCCAAGCTGCAAGACATCTATCTTGCCTTCGCTCTTGTTCAGGACCCATCACATTGGTCAAGTCACTGACGTTTCTGGTGAAGTTATAACCTCATCCTCAGCTCCTCACTTGACTGACTACACTCTCTTCTACTCTGACTCTATTGCTACCGTGTGAGTTCAGGAGGTTGCACTGTCCTGCTTCGGTCTGCACTGAATGCTTTTAGATTTCTTTTCTAGTCAGAGGGAACCCTGTTCTTTTGAGAAGAATTAAAATATTCTAAGCTTTTTCCAATTTCAATCAATGTCTGAAAAAATTTTTCTGTCCATTTGACTGCTAGAGGCTGAAGAGCAGTGCCCCCCGCTGTCCTGACAGTGGATGCCGAGACAGACAACTTGTGGAAACTGCTGTCCTCTAAGGCTGCAATGCATTTGATTCAAAGTTATACAGTGTCATTTGCAACCAGTATATCTAGGCTTTTATTCTACAGTTATGCAGAAGTGCCAGTTCGAACCTTAAAATGAGAGGAATCTCAAATTACTTAAATTTCTGTGTATGCTTCATGACAAATGACCTATCTTTCAATTCCTGATAAAAATCAAAGGGTGCTAGACAATTTCAGGTAAATGTTGACTCCACTGTCTCATAAAAAAACATTTTCTGGACATGATGGATGAAATTAAAGGATGAAATGTGGTTTCTGAGCCAAAACTAGCACTCTGATAATATTCCTGATTTTTTCTGTTTACAAATAGACCAGTTAGAAGTGTCATGTTAGCAATTACCAGCCATGTTTCAGCATTTCAGAAGATTAAGTGACTCTGTAGATCTAAATTAGAAACCACCTGGAAGGAGCTGAAACTTACCTGCTGAAATATAAAAAGTACTGAATAAAATCTGCTACAGAGTTGAGGCATGACATATAAAAATACCTCTGTCATGTTCAGACATTAAAAATAAATTATTGGAATAAAAAACTGATAATAATGCATAGTTTAAAACTTTTTAGAAGGTTGGTGCAAAAGTAATTGCAGTTTTTGCTATTTCACTTTTATTAATTGCAAAACTTGCATTAGTTTTACACCAACCCAATACATGTTCTACCGATTGCTCAGATAAATTATGTAGTGTTTATCATTTTTTAATATTTCTAAATGTTCCCTCTTTTTTTTTGTTTATATTGTCTTGGCTATGCAGGCTCTCTTTTGGTTCCATATGAAGTTTAAGGTGATTTTTTCCCAGTTCTGTGAGAAGATCATTGGTAGCTTGATAGGGATAGCACTGAATCTATAAATTACTTTGGGCAGTATGGCCATTTTCACAATATTGATTCTTCCTAACTGTGAGTATGGAATGTTTTTCCATCTGTTTGTGTCCTCTCTTATTTCCTTGAGCAGTGGTTTGTTGTTCTCCTCGAAGAGGTCTTTTACATCCTTTGTTAGGTGTATTCCTAGGTATTTTATTCTCTTTGTAGTGATTGTAAATGGGAGTTCATTCATGATTTGGCTTTCCGTTTGTCCGTTGTTGGTGTATAGGATTGCTTGTGATTTCTGCACATTGATTTTGTATCCTGAGACTTTGCTGAGGTTGCTTATCCATTTAAGGAGATTTTGGGCTGAGACAATGGAGTCTTATAAATATACAATCATGTCGTCTGCAAATAGGGACAATTTGACTTCTTCTTTTCCTCACTGAATGAACTTTATATCTTTTCTTGCCTAATTGCCCTGGCTAGAACTTCCAATACTATATTGAATAGGACTGTGAGAGACGGCATCCTTGTCTAGTGCTGGATTTCAAAGAGAATGCTTCTAGTTTTTGCCCATTCAGTATGATATTTGCTATGGGTTTTCATAAATAGCTTTTATTATTTTGAAATATGTTCCATTGATACCTAGTTTATTGAGGGTTTTTAGCATAAAGGGATGTTGACTTTTGTTGAAGGCCTTCTCTGCATCTATTGAGATAATCAGATAATCATGTGGTTTTTGTCTTTGGCTCTGTTTATGTGATGAATTATGTTTATAGATTTGTATATGTTGAACCAGACTTGCATCCCCGGGATGAAGCCTACTTGATCATGGTGGATAAGCTTTTTGATGTGCTGTTGCAATTGGTTTGCCAGTATTTTATTGGAGATTTTTGCATCAATGTTCATCATGGATATTGGCCAGTAGTTTTCTTTTTTAATTGTGTCTCTGCCAGGTTTTGGTATCAGGATGATGTTGGTCTAGTAGAAAGAGTTAGGGAGGATTCCCTCCTTTTGTATTGTTTGGAATAGTTTCAACAGGAATGGTACCAGCTCCTCCTTGTACATCTGCTAGAATTCAGCTGTGAACTCATGTGGACCAGGACTTTTTTTGGTTGGTAGGCTATTAATTGCTGCCTCGACTTCAGACCTTGTTATTGGTCTATTCAGGGTTTCAACTTTTCCTGGCTTAGTCTTGGGGGTGTGCAAGTGTCCAGGAATTTATCCATTTCTTCCAGATTTACTGGTTTATGTTCATAGAGCTGTTTGTAGTAGTCTCTGATGGTAGCTTGTATATCCAAGGAATCAGTGGTGATCTCCCCTTTATCGTTTTTTATTACATCTATTTGATTCTTCTCTCTTTTCTTTTTTTTTAGTCTAGCTAGTGGTCTATTTTGTTGATCTTTTCAAAAAACCAGCTCCTGGATTTATTGATTTTTTGAAGAATTTTTTGTGTCTTTATCTCCTTCAGTTCTGCTCTGATCTTAGTTATTTCTTGTCTTCTGCTTGCTTTTGAGTTTTTTTTTTATCTTGCTCCTCTAGCTCTTTAAATTTTGGTGATAGGGTGTCGATTTTAGATCTTTCCTTGTTTCTCATGTGGGCATTTCTTGCTATAAATTTCCATCTAGACACTGCTTTAAATGTGTGAGATTTTGGTATGTTGTGTCTTTGTTCTCGTTGGTTTCGAAAAACATTTTTCTTTCTGTCTTCATTTCATTGTTTATCCATTCATCATGTAGGAGCAAGTTGTTCAGTTTCCATGTGGTTGTGCAGTTTTGAGTGCTTTTCTTAATCCTGAGTTCTAATTTGATTGCACTGTGGTCTGAGAGACTGTTTATTATGATTTCTGTTCTTTTGCATTTGTGTAGAAGTGATTTACTTCCAATTATGTGGTAAATTTTAGAGTAAGTGTGATGTGGTGCTGAGAAGAATGTGTATTCTGTGGATTTGGGATGGAATGTTCTGTAGATGTCTATTAGATCCACTTGGTCCAATTCTACATTCAAGCCCTGGATATCCTTGTTGACTTTCTGTCTTGTTGATCTGTCCAATATTGTCAGTGGAGTGTTAAAGTCTCCTGCTATTATTGTGCGTGAGTCTAAGTCTCTTTGCAGGTCATTAAGAACTTGTTTTATGTGTCTGGGTGCTCCTGCATTCGGCGCATATATATTTAGGATCATTATCTCTTGTTGTTGCATTGATCCTTTTACCATTATGTAATACCCCTCTTGGTCTCTTTTGATCTTTGTTGGTTTAAAGTCTGTTTTATCAGAGACTAGGATTGGACCCTGCTTTTTTTTTTTTGCTTTCCAATTGCTTGGTAAATCTTCTTCCATTCCTTTATTTTGAGTCTATGTGAGTCTTTGCATGGGAGATGGGTCTCCTGAATACAGCACACCAATGGGTCTTGACTTTTTATCCAGTTTGCCAGGCTGTGTCTTTTGATTGGGGTATTTAGGCCATTTACATTCAACCTTAATATTGTTATGTTTGAATTTGATCCTGCCGCTTTGTTACTGGCTAGTTGTTTTGCCCATTAGTTGACGTGGTTTCATCATTGTGTCATTGTTCTTTACCATTTGGTACATTTTTGCAGTGTCTGGTACTGGTTGTTCCTTTCCATGTTTAGTACTTCCTTCAGGAGCTCTTGTAAGGCAGGTATTGTAGTGACAAAATCTCTCAGCAATTGCTTGTCTGTAATGGATTTTATTTCTCCTTCACTTATGAAGCTTAGTTTGGCTGGATATAGAATTCTGGGTTAAATGTTCTTTTCTTTAAGGATGTTGAATATTGGCCCCCACTCCCTTCTAGCTTGTAGGGTTTCTGCTGAGAGATCCACTTTCCTTTGTGGGTAACCCAGCCTTTCTCTGTGGCTGCCCTTAGGATTTTTTCCTTCATTTCAGCTCTTGTGAATCTGACAATTATGTGCCTTGGGGTTGCTCTTCTTGAGGAATATCTTTGTGGTGTTCTCTATATTTCCTGGATTTGAATGTTGGCCTGCTTTGTTAACTTGGGGAAGTTCTCTTGGGTAATATCCTGAAGAGTGTTTTCCAACTTGGATTCATTCTCCCTTTCACATTCAGGTACACTGACCAAGCATAGATTAGGTCTTTTCACATAATCCCATAGTAGTTGGAGACTTTGTTCATTTGTTTTCACTCTTTTTTCTCTAATCTTGCCTTCTCATTTTATTTCATTGATTTGATCTTCTATCTCTGATATCCTTTCTTCTGCCTGATCGATTCAGCTATTGAAACTTGTGTATGCCCTGTGGAGTTCTCGTGCTGTGCTTTTCAGCTCCGTCAAGTCATTTATGTTCTTCTCTAAGCTGGTTATTCTAGTTAGCATTTCCTCTATCCTTTTTTCAAGGTTCTTAGTCTCTTTGCATTGGGTTAGAACATGGTCTTTTAAACTCAGAGAAGTTTGTTACTACCCACCTTCTGAAGCCTGCTTCTGTCAATTCATCAAACTCATTTTCTGTCTTGTTTTTTTCCCTTGATGGTGAGGAGTTGTGATACCTGGGAGGGGAAGAGGTGTTCTGGTCTTTTATGGTTTCATCCTTTTTGTGCTTGTTTCTTCCCATCTTCGTGGATTTATCTCCCTTTGATCTTTGAAGTTGGT
>PVKP010056769.1:0-10452 GCA_004027715.1 Plecturocebus donacophilus
CAAAAGGTAAAGAGCATCACCATAATGAAGAATCTACATCAACTAATGGGCAAAACAGCCAGCTAGCATTACCAGAAGCTGCAATTTTCGTCTCTGATAAAACAGACTTTAAAACAACAAAGATCATAAGAAACAAAGAGGGACATTACATGGTGGTGAAAGGATCAATGCAACAAGAAGAGCTAACGATCCTAAATATGTACGCACCCATTACAGGAGCACCCAGATACATAGGGCAAGTTCTTAATGACTTACAAAGAGACTTAGACTCCCACACAATAATAGTGGGAGACTTTAACATTACACTGTCAATAACAGACAGATCAACGAGATAGAAAATTAACAAGGATATCCAGGACTTGAACTCAGACCTGGAACAACTAGACTTAACAAATATTTACAGAACTCTCCTCCCCAAATCCACAAAACATACATTTTTCTCAGTATCACATTATACCTATTTTAAAAGTGACCACATAACTGGAAGTAAATCACTCCCAGCAATTGCATAGCATTTCACAGGTTTAAATAAAATATTGGTTGGCTTCTTGTTATTTTCATCCCCTATTCCTTCCTGTCTCCATTGTTAAGCACAATTACTGGCATAAAAGAGGTTTTTAATACCCATTTTTAAACTGCATTCTAGCCTGGGCAATAAAACAAGAATCCCATTCTCCCTCTTTCTCTTCATCTTTCTTTCTTTCCTTTTTTCTTTCTTTTCCTGTTTCTTTCTTTCTCCTTTTCTCTCTTTTTCTAAAAAAAAAAAAAAAAAAAAGTAATCGACGCAGAGCCGGCTGTGCAGGAGACCGGAGTTTTATTATTACTCAAATCAGTCTCCCTGAAAAAAAAATAAAGAGAGACAGAAACAGTAGAAGGAGAGAGAAAGAAACAGCTAACTCTCACACTGAGTGAGAGAATCCAGAAAGATGGAATCCAGGAGAGGAAAGCAGCTCCGCACTGAGCGGAAGGGACGTGAGAGAGATGGAGTTTAGGAGGGGAGGGCAGGCTTCCACCTAGAGTGTGGAAGGGGGCTCCAGAGGGGAAAGCCAGGAGAGAGAAAGACCCTTCCACGAAGGGAGTGTTCGTGGAAGGGGACCCAAACATGGAGTTCGAAGGGGCGTGGAAGAAGGGGACTTTAACCTGGGAGGAACCCCCACCTTCTCTAAGACCCCAGACCAATGAAAGGAGTTCCTTAGAACTTCCACTGGAGTGATTGACTCTTAGTTTCTTCCCGCGCAAGTGAAATTCAAACAAACCATCAAATCTTCCAGATGGAGAGAGATGGGAGGGGGTATGGCCCTGGGAAGTTCTTGCCCTTAAGGTGGACCCAGAAAGAGAACACATTCCCTCACTTTGTGTTTACAGTGTTTGAGTGATAGGCTCCTTTTTTCTTTTCTTTTCTTTTCTTTTCTTTTCTTTTCTTTTTTTTTTTTTTTTTTTGAGATGGAGTCTTGCTCTGTTGGCCAGGCTGGAGTGCAGTGGCATGATCTCGGCTCACTGCAACCTCTGCCTCTCGGGTTCAAGTGATTCTCCTGCCTCAGCCTCCTGAGTAGCTGGGACTACAGGCGCACGCCACCATACCCAGCTAATTTTTGTATTTTTAGTAGAGATGGGGTTTCACCATGTTGGTCAGGCTGGTCTCAAACTCCTGACCTCATGATCCACTCCTCTTGGCCTCCCAAAGTGCTGGGATGACAGGCGTGAGCCCGCCATCGTGCCTGGCTGTGATAGGTTTCTTACCTTTATCTCTCTGCTTTGTGAAAATGAGGAGGAAGAGGAGAGAAGGAAGAAAAGGAGATTTTGTGAGGCTCTTCACAAAATCATTCAGAAAAGAATGGGAAGAGTAAGATCCCTTTCAGCTATATATACTATTCTATAATGTTATAATTTTATTCTTTATGTTACAGGAACCTATTGTTTAAATTTCACTGAGGCCAAACCCTCAACCCAAGAACACATTCCAAACCATCCCTCCAGTGACTAAGTTCCCTGATTTGAGGAATGCTGAAAGAATGGCCTCCTCCAAACTATTGCCACTGCTGGTTTCCCATGGGGCTGGAAGCTTTCCCCATGATAGTCACACTGTTGGGACGAAGAAAGCATTACCTGATGTAATCTGAAAGTCATTCATATGAATGACCCACATAGTCCAGGCACTGTCCACAAGCCTGGGAAGATTAAAGTGAAAACATCTCCAGTCTCCGTATTGGATATAAACCTTGCACTTTTTCAAGAGTCCCTCAATTGCTGTCTTCTCTTAGTTGGTGCCTCATTCCCAGTATCACAGATGGAATACTACATAGTGGGGCACGACACCTGAGCAGCTGAGAAGGGGCTAGATGATGCCACCAGAAGTGAAAGGGGCCTTAGCTCTCCCTGGAGTAAATCTTGACCAGTGGGAAACAGGAAATGAAAGAGAATCAGAATCTGACCATACCACCCTGAACCAACCCAATCTCACCTGATCTCGGAAGCTAAGCAGGGTGGGGCCTGTTTAGTACTCAGGTGGGAGAAAAAGAATCAGGTAGACTTATGTCCTTCCTTTCATCCATTCATAGTGTGAATTCTCTTTAAAAACTCTACAAAAAAAGGCTGGACGTGGTGGCTCACACCTATAATCCAGCACTTTGGGAGGCTGGCAGATCACCTGAGGTCAAGAGTTCCAGATCAGCCTGGCCAATATGGGGAAACCCTGTCTCTACTGAAAATACAAAAATTAGCCAGGTGTGGTGGCACATGTCTGTAATCCCAGCTACTTGGGAGGCTGAGGCACAAGAATTGCTTGAACGCAGGAGATGGGAAGTTGCACTGAGCTGAGATCATGCCACTGCATTCCAGCCCTGGTGATAGAGTAAGACCGTCTCAAAAAGAAAAAAAAAAACAAAAGAAATAACACACACACACTCCAAAAAAGTCACATGTGCCAAATGAAGACAGATGCCCTATATCTCTTTGCAACTCGTTGGGAAGTTGAAGCCAGCATCCTGCATCACACCCCATGGCGTCACCTCCTTCCTTCCTTACTTCTATTTGTTTTCAACATTTTCACCCCCCTGGCTTGCACCTCTTCAATCAATTGTCAGGTCTTTCCCTTAGGTTTTATTTTCTAGGAGATCAAGGCCAAGATAGTCCCTGTTAAGATCTTTGAGAATATCCCAATAAATAGCACCCCTCTTTTCATCTGGTTTCTAAACAAGTTGAGGAGAAGGGGAAAAAACATATATATAGGACAAATAGCAACTTTTTTATAAATCAAAGCAAAGTTTTGAGAAAGAGTTTACGTTGAAAATCCTATGTCTCTGCTGAATGAATCCGAGGCTTGCACACCTTGTCCCAGTGTCAGATTTGAAGAGACTTTGCCACGTGAAAGGGGACTACTCAAATAATGGCAGTATTACTACTGACAATCAGTAAAAGGAGGGAGAATTCACGTTTTCTGTGGGCAGTATGAGGACAGAGTTGAGCTAAGCACACACCACTATTTTTCCCATGTTTCTCAAACAAATGAGTCATTCCACCTCCCCAGAGACACAGTGAGTAAAGAAACAGAGGGACCCAGAGTCGTGATAAGTGGGCTCTCTTTAGCGGAAGAAACATATGAGTGGGAAAGAAAAATTCTCAGTAAATACTTCTCATTCCATGTGTACTGGCAACGCACCAGCTCCCAGTAATCTGAGCATTTCTCCCCTGCAGTGCTGCTTTGATTTTCTGCTTTTGCTGCATTTTTCTCCCCTCATACCTCATCTTCTATGACTGGTCTCTTCTGTTCACCCTGTGCCAGCGTAAACATGAAACAGTCATTTTCCTTTTAATTCCCCAAAGAAACTATGAAAAGGAAGCCATTAAGTTTAGAAGACTTACTGAGGACTTGAAGGTAACAGACAGCTCAACACAGAAAATACTTTAAGACTAGATACCGAGAAGATTTAGGACTCCAGCTATGATGAAATAGCTTGCCCTTTCTTCAAAAACAACGATAAATGTTGCACAAAATACATACAGCAATTGTCTGAAGGCATTGGAGACACCAAGCACAAGCAAGATTTAAAGAAAAGCCTATGGCATGAGGTCCACATTCATTCCAGATGCTCTCCTGAGGACATGTACACACTTCAGAATAGGGATATATAAACACAAGAGACTTAGTGCGCTGAGAAGGTAGAAGTAAGAATTTGGAGCAGACAAAGCAGCCAGGACGTCAGGGGAACGTCCTGAAGAAGGGAAACAACAAAGATGCCTAAAATTCTGCAAACCTATTTCCCTGAAGTTGATGGATTCCTAAGCTGGCACAAAAAATATAAAACAAGAAATAAAGTAATAGAGAGAAGGAGAGAAAGAAAGAAAGAAAGAAAGGGGGGAGGAAGGGAGGAAGGAGGGAGAGCAGGAAAGAAGGAAGGAAGGGAAGGAGAGGGAGGGGAGGAAAGGGGAAAGAGAAAGAAAGAAAGAAAGAAAAAGAAAGAAAGAGGGAAGGAAAGAAGGAGAGAAAGAAGGAGAGAAAGAAAAAAGGGAGGGAGGGAGGGGAAGGAACAAAGGAAGGAAGGAAGGGAGGGAGGGAGGGAGGGAAGGACAGCTGAAGGTCTGATCAGAGATCTCAGTATTATGGAGGCAGAGGTCATAATTCAAGCCTTTCTAAAATAGAAAAATCTTGGTGAATGTCCCAGGCTTTGAACCAAATTATTGAAATCCAAGTGGAAACTTATTTAATGTAAACAGATTTATAGGTGATTCAGATGTCAACATTAACTGACAGGGAGTTTAAAAAAACATGATTAATATGTTCGAGAGAATGGAGAAAATGATAGACAAAATGGAAGAAAGGTTGAAGAATTTTAATGAGGAAATGAATCTACTTATGAAAAGAAATAAACAATTGGTAAAAATTTTCAAGCACCAAAAACATCAATTACATAGAATAAATCTGATGGAAGAAGTTTTCATTGATCTCTACAATGAAAACTAGAAATAGTTGCTGAGAGAAGTAAAAGATCTAACTAAATGACAGGTAATATCATGAACATGGAATTCAAAGATGTAACATTCTTAAAATATCAATTCTTTCCAAATGGATGTATAAATTCAGTGCAATCACAATAAAAATCCTACCTGTTTTTTGGTAGAAATTGATAAGCTATTTGTAAATTTTACATGGAAATAAAACGAACTCAGAATAAGGCAATATTGAAGAAAAAAAGACAACATATAATGTCAAAGCTAGAAGAATTAAAACAGTATAGTACTGGAACAAGAACAGACAACCAGATCATGGAATAAATTAGACTTCAGAAACAGACCCACATCCATAGGATTTATGATAAATCTGATTTATGATAAAGACATCACAGAAACTCAGTGGAGAAAGAATGATCTTTTCAATAAATGGCAGCAGCTCAAATGTATATTCATCTGGGAAGTAAGAATCTTGTCCCTTACCTCAAATTATACATAAAAATTAATTCAAGGTGGATCATATATCTGAAGATGAAAAATAAAACTTCTAGAAGAAAACACAGGAAATATCTTCAGGAACTCAGGGTAGGCCACAGTTTCTTAAACAGAATATATGGAAATACTGATGAATTGGATTTAATAAAAATAAAGAAATTCTGTTCGATGAATAACACCGTTAAGAGAATGGAAAAAGCAAACCTCAGACTGGTATAAAATATTTGTTATGCGGACATTTGCATGCACATACACATATGGCAAAGAGTTTATATCTGGACTATATTCTTGTGTAAACATTCTATAAATTGATAAGAAAAAGATATACAACACAATTTTTAATGCTGAGCCAGAATCCTGAACAAGCACTCCACAAAAGAGGATATGAAAATGATCAATATGCAAATGACAAAGGTGTTCAGCATTATTACTCATGACAGACACAAACTAAAAGCACATCTTGATACCATGTGCTGCTTTGTAGTCTAGAAATGCCAATATCTCTCCTTGAAAAAAACAATTACAAAACCACACCTCTGAATATCAGAAAGTAAATTAGAATAGGTGTCAATGATTATGAACAGCCTTGTTTAATTTGGGGAATGGAGTTTCTGCTAAGGTTTTTCATCTTGCAGTGAAATGGATTTTGATTCTCCATTGCAGTTATTTAAGTCACTCTTGGCAGCCTAGGGCAAAAAGTGAAAAGTCATAACAGAAACTTTACTCTTGGAATTAAACAGGGCTACTCATAGTTGTCGAAATCCATCTGAATTCACATTCTTATATTCAAAGTTGTGGTTTTGCAATTGCTTTCTTACAAAAAAACTGGAAAAATAAGGCTGCAGGAGTTGAGAATTGTGACCATTTTTGCAATCTAGCATAATGGCTACAAACACAGGTTCAGGAGCCAGACAACCTGGGTTTTAATCTCAGTTCTGCCACAGTAGCTGTGTCTAGTTTCCTCCCCAGATATTGAGGATAATGCTGGCATTTACCTTGTAAAGTTGTGGTAGGCTTACATTCTGTCTCATTTTGGTTTTAGTCTAATTTTTCATTACATTCTGCCTCCTTTTGTTTTAAGCATGTTTTTAAAAATATCATATATTTGTATTTTGCTTTTTTTTTTTGAGACAGAGTCTCACTCTGTCACCCAGACTAGAGTGCAGTGGCACGATCTCAGCTCTCTGCAACTTCTACCTCTCTGGTTTAAGCAATTCTCCTGCCTCAGCCTCCTGAGCAGCTGAGACTACAGACGTGAGCCACCACGCCCAGCTAATTTTTGTATTTTTAGTAGAGATGGGGTTTCACCATGTTGACCAGGCTGGTCTCAAATTCCTGACCTCAAATGATGCACTCACCTCGGCCTCCCAGAGTGTTGGGATTACAGGTGTGAGCCACTACGCCCAGCCTGTATTTTACTTTTTAAAAATCATTCTGAGAGTTTTTATACTTAATAGGAGAATTTAATCCATTTACATTATTTGAGAACACTATTATGTTTATTTTTATTCAGATATTCTGTTTTTGGTTTTTTTGTTTGTTTGTTTTTTGTTTTTGAGACAGAGTCTCGCTTGGTCATCAGGCGCCAGGCTGGAGTGCAGTGGCGTGACCTCGGCTCACTGCAACCTAAGTCTCCCGGGTTCAAGCAATTCTCCTGCCTCAGCCTCCCGAGTAGCTGGGACCACAGGCGCGCGTCACCGTGCCCGGCTAATTTTTGTACTTTTAGTAGAGACGGGGTTTCACCATGTCGAACAGGATGGTCTCCATCTCTTGACCTAGTGATCTGCCCGCCTCGCCCTCCCAAAATGCTGGGATTACAGGCCTGAGCCACTGCGCCCAGCCTGTTTTGGGTTTTATTTGTTTGATTTATAGTTTTTGTTTGTTTGTTTGTTTTTGCTATTTCTTATTTTTCCTGGATTTTCTTTGTTTCTTTCTTTCTTACAATAATTTGGAAAACTTGCTTACTATTTCTATGTAACTCGTGATTAGGTTTAATTTTTTGATTAGCTGACTTTGGGGATGCAGATACTGAAAACAATGCATTCTTTCATTTAAAAAATACAAAAAGATAAAAATAGTATGGAAAGGCATGAAACAAAATACAAAGTAAAAGTCTTTCTATTCTCACTCTCAGTTCACTTGCTCCATGTTAACAATATGAATAATTTTAACATTTTAGTCCTCTCGAGGTTGCCATTATTACATAGAATAATGTATTTATCAGTATATTTTTTAAATTACTCTTTATGTTCTTTCTTTAACGGTAACTGATTGTACCAATTATCAATTTATGGCCTCTCTGCTCCAAATTTACTTTTCAACATATGTTCTGAGATAATAGAATTCCTTTAAGCATTTCTCCTTTGAAGAAGGCACTACAGGGACACTGTGAGAGACAAGAGCCTCTCCTGCGGTTTCCACCTCTAGCATGAGAGGCAGTAGTGTAGGTATGAGGATGTCTGCGCCAACGTTAGGCCCAGAAAACTCAGACGACCCAAGAATCCTTGCAGCCTCAGACTGGCAATAACATTCCTGTGGCCCTCTTGACATGGAAATGAATGTCTTGAAGGCCTTCTGAACATGCTGACACCTAGATTCCCCATGCAGGCCCCTCTACTACCCTCATGCAGCCTAAAGGACACTCCTACCCCTGCTTGTCCATACCGCTGGTTGCTGATGACATTATCCCATCTGTACTCTGAAAGGTGGCAGCCCGGTGACTGCTGACCAGCACCCAGCCTGGACATACCAGTAGTGAACTTCTCCGTTATCCAGTGGGCTGACCTAAACTTCTTCCTCCATTGAGGTCCAAACCTCTTTCCGAGTTTGTCCTTCCCTGGGTACTTTCCTCTAGTTCTAGGGCATCGTAGAGAGTTACTTTATCTCTTGTAGTCACTCTTTTATGATAGTTAATAATTATTTATATTAAACTTCCATATTCAATCTACTGCTTGGCTTCTACCTCCTCATTAAACTCAGACTGATATCCTAATATAGGCTAGTTTGAGGGGCAAAATATAATTATTGCTTTAAATTTAAATGTTTTATTACTACCAATGTCGAACGCTTTTTTTTAACTAATGAATTTCTTCATTTATTCAATAAATATTTATTGAATAGCTACCATGTTCTAGGCTAAAAGATCACACATCTTTTCATTTCGTTATTGATGGCTTATTTTTCTTTCTCTATAAACTATTCACTTGTACCTATTTTTCTGTTATATTGATGTTTTTCTTATTGAAATACATTATCTTTAAATATGAAAGATATTAATCCTTTGGCATATTTATGGCAAATATTTTCCCAAGAATCTTGCTTACTTTTTATTTTATCTTATTGTTGGTGTAGAGATTTTTTTCAGTAGCCATATGTATTGAGAATTGGATTTTGAAAAATGAGAATTATACTATACTCACCTATTCTTGTCAGAGAAAAATGGAAATTCTACATTTTTATCTTTGTTCCAGTCAATAAAAAAAATGGCACAGGTCTGGGGAATTGAGAGTGCATCAGATCTGAGCTGGGCCGCTCATTTATGAAGCATTTTGGAATAATGAATAATGACAGCATCGGGCCAGGCACTTAAGAGCTGTTCAATACCTACTTCTTAATCAATGGTTGATGGATGAGCTGCTCTAATACACCATTTTAACTCAGCTATTGGGTTATTTACTAAGAGAAAAATAAGAATTCTGATTTGGATTTCTATTTGTGCATGATAACCATAAAATTTCATACACAGGAACCCATCACTTGTAGACAGAACTACATGAACATTTCTCCAAGCACTTAAACAGACATTGCCTGGTTTATCATCAACAAAAGGGAATTCAGAGATCACCATAACAACCCTTATTCCCATCAAATATTATTAATAGCCTGATGTTGAAATCAATTCTGACATATCTTAGTTTATCAAGCAAATAGCCAAAATCTTTCCCAGTATGTTCTTTTTTTCTTGAAGTATAAAAAAGGAAATATTATAACAAAACAACAATTATGTATGTATGCCCATAGAATTTTAGTTTGTTTGTTTAACTGGATGAAGGAAAGCATAAATCTGTTTGATTAAAGATGTAGAGATTAATTCAGACTTAGCTCTTGAAACTTGTTTTGTGTCTCCCTAATCCTAGTCATGCAAAAAATTTCACGCTGCAAATTGAGAACTCATTTTTTCTCCATTTTTCAATTTGGATTTTAATAGAATTTCTTTCCCTGAGGGAGAAAGAGGGAAATGTCAGAATATAAACTCCTGGAAGCTTAAATCCTACACATAGCTGAAATATTTCATTTAAACTTGCCTAAAGGCTTCCATACTGCTACATGTATAACTCATGTATCAGATCTCTCACAGACAAATAGGACATATTTGGCCAAAGAAAGATTCAGTCACCATTTCATCAAGAAACATATAGGCTGGGTCTATAAGATACCAAAAAGTGGTCACTTTTAGGGACCCAAAGTGAATCAAACCAATTGTTTAGCATAATGTAGACCAAATAATATATACCATGGTTTCACAAAAATTTTAATTTTCTGCTTCGTAAACTTAATGTAAATTTGCTTGCTTTATTTCCAGGGGAAAGAAATAGATTTTTTTTTAATCCTGTCCTATAAAAAGATTGTGAAATCAAACAGAAAATGTGCTGGGTTGACACTCAGCATTTCAAAACTGTTATCTGAAACAACCACATATGAAAACATCCTTTTAGAGAGTGTGTAAAGGAAACCTCCAGTCTCTTGATGTCATTAAATTGTTGACACTGCATTCATGCAATGGGAATGTCACCTGAAAAGATAATTCAAACCTTAATTCTCTTTCTGCAGATGAAAGAAAATTGTTTTCTCTGAAGATTATTGGGTTAATTAGCAACTCTCTGGGTCTGTGTGTAAATTGAAGATGATTAAGATAACTTCTTGCTCTAACATAATTTATGATTCTCTGAATATTGAGACTTTTTCTCAAGACTTATAACAAGAAGAATTCAGAGGTTAAAACTCTCTTGA
>PVKP010056770.1:0-10455 GCA_004027715.1 Plecturocebus donacophilus
GCTGCTTATTTGTTATTTTCATCCCCTATTCCTTCCTGTCTCCATTGTTAAACACAATTTTTGGCATAAAAGAGGTTTTTAATCCCCATTTTTAGACTATTCTAGCCTGGGCAATAAAACAAGAATCCCATTCTCTCTCCCTCTTTCTCTCTTTTATTCTTTTTTTTTCTTTCTTTTGCTGTTTCTCTTTCTCCTTTTCTCTCTTTTTCTAAAATCTCCTCCTCTTTCTTTCTCTTTCATTCTTTAAAAAAAAAAAAAAAAAAAAAAAAGAAGACAAAGTATAGAGTGAGGCAAAGTGTCTCAGTAATCCATAGATGGTCTGAGTAAATCATGATAAGGTTCATGAATGGGAACTTATGAAGGAAATTTTGGGTGTGATTAAGCTGGTTATAATTAAAATAAATTATTTGTGACAGTCTTTCTAAAGAATAAAGTTTGTTGTTAAATACACTGACACAAAACTTAAAAACTTGGTCTCCTATGTTAAAACAACAAACAACAACAAAGCTTGCTTTTTTTTTTTTTTTTTTTTTTTTTGAGACAGAGTCTCTATCGCCCAGGGTGGAGTGCAGTGGCACAATCTCAGCTCACTGCAACCTCCACCTTCAGGTTCAAGTGATTCTCCTGCCTCAGCCTCTCAAGTAGCTGGGATTACAGATGTGTACCACCTCACTCAGATGATTTTTGTATTTTCAGTAGAGACAGGGTTTCACTGTGTGGGCCAGGCTGGTCTTGAACTCCTGACCTCAGGCAATCCACCCACTTTGGCCTCTCAAAGTGATGGGATTACACGGATGAGCCACTGCACCCAGCCAACAAAAGTTTCTTAAAATATTAATTTCTTTTAGTAAGAAGAAGTTTTATTTTTAATTCTGAAGTATGTTTAACAACCATCCTCTGAAATACAAACTAGATTGTTTCTGTCACATTTCTTCTTGAGAATTGCCTAGTTTCTCTGGTTTTACTTTGATCCTGAAGTTCCAGAAAAGCAATGTTTTACTCAGTATAACTTGATTGAGTACTCTTGGCTTTTCTTTATATATCTAAATTATTTTATGTTACCAGAACTTCATATGCTATTGCTAAGAACCATATATTCCCTATTCAAGGTAACTGGCGTAGGAAATACAGATTCTGTGTTTTACGAAGAACATTTCCTGTACTTTATGCTGTCCTTTTTGGGTTTTGACTGCTTCAGAAAACTGAGCTTTACAAGGGTTAAGGTTTTTACAACCATGTAGCTTTCTGTATTGCTTTGAAGTCTTCTGATTGTTACTCTTACTTTGGTTGAATAAGTATTTATTTAGCAGTGAACTATCATTCTATTCAAGAAAGTAGTTTTTGAACTTTTTGACATCTTTGGCAGGTTTCTCCAGGATCCAAATATTTAATTAAGCCTTTTGGCCTAAAATTAATTTTACAATTTTCCATGTCGACTCCCCGAAGAGCCCCAAAGGGTTTATCTCCCATCTTGTACAGATATTAAATGATGAGAATTATTTGATAAATAATTCAGGAAGTACTGTCAAATAAGGAATGGTGTTTAACTTCCTTTAAGTTATATTTGTGTGTGTTATTAAAATGTGTGAAATTGTATAGGATTCCTAAAATTCTGATATGCCAAGATATGTGTCATAATAGTGATTATTATGTTAAATGATTGTATGCTAACTAAATGTCTAAATTGTCTTATCAATTAAAAATTCTCATCAGATCTTTGGCTAAAATTATTCTGGTTTTTGTCATCCACAGTTATTATTTTAAATTATTCTCCGGAGGTATTTGCAATGGGCTAGAGTTTAAAATTACTAATCAAAATAAAGAAAAAAGTTTTTTTGAAACAGAGTCTTACTCTGTTGCCCAGGCTGGAGTATAGTGGTGCAGTCATAGCTTGCTGCAGCTTCCATCTCCTGGGCTCAAGCTTGATCCTCCTATGTCAGCCTATGGAGTAGCTAGGACTACAGGTATGTACCACTACACCCAGCTAATTTTTTTAATTTTTAGTAGAGGTAGGTCTCGCTATATTGTGTAGGTTGGTCTTGAAATCCTGAGCTCGAGCTATCCACTCAGCCTCCCAAAGTTCTGGTATTACAAGTATAAGCCACTACACTCGGCCAGCCAAACAAAATTATTTAAATGAAATTAAGTAATTGATAATGTTTTTGTGGCTTAAATGTTTCATTTTCCAAATTTAAGGAAATTTTCTATCATAGGCTATTTATAGTTTGCAATATTTTGGTAAAGTATCCTTTATTGAACAAAAGTGGAAACATTTGCTTTTTCTCCCTACTTGATTCCTCTAAAATTCAGAAACTATACATGAGTATTCTTATTTTTATTTATATAAGTTAAATAAAAATCTTATCTCTCTTGAAAGCAGGATACAATTAAGAACATTGGTTATAGTACCAAGATATAGACTGAAATGTTTTATGTAAGAATGTACGTAAAATGCCTGTCTTCCAGAGTTCCCAGCTTTGGAGTGAGTAAGTAAAAACTGTCACTTCCTGGTAGGCCCAAGAACCTTAAAACTGTAAGTAAAATTTAACACCTGACTTGGTCGGGCCATCTAGCTTCAAGAGGTTCTAATATTTGCAATTTCTTATTTGATCAATGTGGACAGGAAAAGTTATGCTTGTAAGAAAAGCAAAAGTGTATCAGTTATTACATTATAATCCTGTGCATTGCCCACAATTCCTTGTCATTTAGCTATAGACTGGACTAGATTCTGAATTCTCCTAAGATCCTCCAATATTTAGTTATAACTAAATCTGAATGGAGTCACCTAGCTCGCTCCCCTGCCCCCCCATCCAGACTAGGGATGCTCTGGGGACATTCAGGGGATTTCCCCTTTAAAATCTAACCAACTAGGTGAATTAAAATATCAGAATTGGACACAAACTGGACCCATAGGATACTATAGTCTCCTAGTCTCAAAGAAGTTGATGCTGCCACTTCTTTTGTAAAAGCCACAATGAAAATAGTAATGGGGAACCCCTCACTGTCTGCATTCCACATTCTGTTGGGGCTCTCCTCAATTCACATCACAAGAGGCCTAGAAAACTATGCAGTTCTCTTTCTATCCTCACTTCCCCTTACCACGATCCAATATAACTTGCTTAATTCTGCCACTTTCCTTATCTTTCCTGATGTCAGGTCTGCCCAACATGCAGAACTGCATGCTCTTACTAGATATGTCTTTCAGCCAAAGGTAAAATGGCTAATATTTATACAGACGTCAAGCATGCCTTGAGATAGCTCACAATCTTAGTATCTGTGTGAAATATGTCCATAACACCATATTGGAAAACCATTTCATGCCTTCATGGACTACTTCACATTACCAGAAAGTCCCTTTGAGTTATGGCAACAATATTTTACCCAGCTCCCCATCTCTCAAGGATACCGGTATGTACCAGTTACAGTTTGCATGTTTTAGCGTTGCATTGAAACCTCCTATTGTCAACAGGCCACAGCCATGGCAGTAGTTAAGGCCCTGTTGGAACATTTATACCAACCTGAGAAGTCTCTCAAGAATTTCATAATGCCCGAGGAACTCATTGTACAGGGCAAATTATTTAAAACATTTGTATAATTTGGCCTATTTATCAACATCTCCATTGTGCTTACCACCTCTAGTCCTCTGGACTGGTGAAACAGACCAAGAGAATAAGAAAAGCCCAATTGGCAAAGATTTGTGGTGTGGCATTTAACCTGCCATAGTCCAAGGCCCTTTCTTTAGTCCTCCTTAACCCTGGCATGCTTTCAACGCTCCTTTGTAGAGTTCTAAATTCATCCAGATGGTCAGGGCAGCTAACACATTTGTAGTAGTCTCTAATCTTTACTGATCCCCTTCCAAGTAGGACTCCTCAATGGCATTTATTTCTGCTTGTCCCATTGGCCCTGTAAACCTCCTGGGAAAGGTTTTTGTACAAATCTGCCAGGTCCATATTTCCTTCTCCCAAAAAGGGGGAAATAATAATAGAGTTATCCTCACCATATTTCCTTCTCCCAAAAAGGGGGAAATAATATCGAGTTATCCTCACCAGAAGATCTGGCCACAGAAATGGCTTTATCCTAATTCTCATCTCTTGAGTTGGCCTCACCAGCACTACTCACCCTGCTCTCCAAGGGCTATCATCTGTGCCCTGAGAGTCCTGGGGCACAATCCAACATCAATGATAAACCCATAGATGACAGTTGGGGATGCACTCAAGGATGTGATTTACTTGTAGAGGTTAACTCTAATGAAGGAGCTAGATTAGGAAGGTTTCTGGGGCCCTGGTTTGGATTAAGTTCTGCTTGAGATGGATATATGGTCAGAAACCTTTCCTGCACTATTTAAAGTACATCTCCTATCTTTTGACAAATAAAAAATTCCATCCTCATTACCACTTTCTGAAAAACAAAGATTTATATATATGGCTTGAAGGTGAATAGGAATGGTTTCATTGCATTTATACTTTATTGAACATTAGAAATTATACTAACATCTCTACCAATGTGCAGAAATCTATATACCCACAGACCACACATTCTCAATTTCTATTGCTCACACATCTTCTTCTTCAAGGCTCTTCAGAGGAGGCATTTTCCTAAGCTCAGCTGTTTGTCCTCTGTTCTTTCTTCATTTATTCCTTCATCATTCATTTTTATAACTCCAAAGAACACTTATATTTTGATGATTCATAAATATTGTAAGACAGTTTCTTTTTCTGTTCTCTAAAGAACTCTACTGTCTCACAATCAGACTTACTTTCCTCTCTTTCCAAAAACTGCTGTTATTATGCATGAAACCATGACTATTTAACTAGCTTATAAATTAATATATTATTTATAGTCTGAACCATACAACTCAGCACTTAATTAAGGTGTTACATTACTTAAACTTAACAAATCATAGTAATCTCACACATCTGACCAGATTTTATGCAATTTGACATCAGAGATTAGTTTTATACTTTATCTGTATGCACAACAAGTTCTTGTAGTACTGAGGCCATAGAATGATTCAATAAATATTTGACAATTAAAAACATAAATTGTCTGTCTCTAGTAACTTTGGAAATAAAGTGCTACATTGATTATTATTTAATATCAGTTCATCCCATCTTTTTAATATGAGACTAAATAATTTAAAGTTAATACATTTAATAATAGAACTCACAGCATATATATTTTTATAGTTTAAGAAGTATGCTCATTTAACCTTCCAGTAGTCATGTGGAGACCATATTATGATTTTCTTTCTACAAATCATAAATAAAACTCATAAATGTAAAGTTACCTGTCCAAGGTCATCTAGCTAGTAAGTGGCAGAGCTAAATCATAACCCCACATATTCTGTCCCCAAATCTACTGCTCTTTCCCCTAGATCTATATATTCCCTCTTAAAAATATAGTAATACATATACACTTACTGTGTTGTTGTAACACAACTCATATTTCCTTTTTTATGAGAGGAAATTTCTCACTTTTTAGATTTCATTAAAATTTGTATTACAGGCATGAGCCACCACACCTGGCCACATTAGGAAAATATTTCATCATTATTAGATTTCATTATATGGATTGTATATAAGTTTAGATTAGTTGTTATACTTACAAAAAGTCTTTATAGTCAGGATAATAAAAATATATATGCATTTCTCTTTCCAAAGGCCCTTCTGACTATTCTCAAAATTTTAAAAAGTCATTAACCACACATTTGTAATCCTAGAGTAATCAGAGGTGCTGCAGTTGCATCTGAAGCAAAGCCAGATGTGAAATAGATGCAGCACCACCACAGTTACAGATTACTAATATAAGGTAAGTGCTTTAACTTTGATTGGCTTTGGGATGGAATGGATGGAGCTGGTCTGAGAGAGGCTATTAAGAGACCTCAGCTTCCCCAAGTGATTTCACCCCAGACCCTTATTGGACCCTCCCAGCTCAGCTTCCACCATCTAATCAAAGTTTAAAGCACTTACCTGACATTAGAACCTGAAATTATAGCATTGCTGTACTACATCTGTCTTATTTCCAGTTTGTCAAGTAGGTACAATTGCAGAACCTGCTCCAGCACCTGTAGCTCACAGTGTTATACCATAGTAGACATCCGCTGCCAAAACTGAAAATATTTAACCTTAATTTTGTCAGAAACATGTCATTTCAAAAATGAAATTTTCAACATTAAGTTTCATTTTAGTTACTTACCATTTGGATAGGGCGTTTCACATAAAGTTAGAAATTCAACAATAGGATGATCCATTTCGAGTACTGTAATTGCTTTTCCATGCATGATGGTTAAACTTGGTCTTCTACAAGCTTTGTCATAGGACAGCCCACCAGAGAATATTATGAATGGTTCGCTACATAGGAGAAAACATTAATGAGACTCAGAAATCCTTTAACATGACACAAAGCCACAGGACTGAACCTATAAAGAACAGGTTTGTTGTATACCATATAATTTGAAAGAGAGTAAAAAACTTGCCTGGCTCAAAATTTTTCATTCACTAACCTACTCTTCTGCTATATCCCACTTTCTAGATGTAAATTTTCACTATTAAATTTACTAATGAATCAGTCTAAAGATGTTGGGGTAGGTTTGGGGAAAGGCAGTGAGCTTGGAGGGAGGTGGATATGCTCACTGACTCTCAAAAGGCATCTTCATATATATTAGTTAGTTCCCAAACTCTAAATCACTATTACTGGAATATTAGTCATGTTAGAATATCAGGATAACTAGCTGGCTTATGGGCTCTAAAATCTCTACAAGAGAAAACAGACAAATTTTATTATAAAATAAAATGTGACCATGGAAAGCCCAGAATGGCAGAGAGTAAAATAAAAATCTAGATAATGGAGCTTCCGTCAAAAGAGAGTAAAGATAAAAAGATGGAGAAAGCTAATATGTAATATGAATAGTTAATCAAAGATAAATTGCCTTTTCTATTTTACTTGTAGCTCAGCTCTATATATGTTACTCAACTAACTTTAAACAATATTTTTGTCTGTTGATTTATAAAATACAATTAGATAGTAGAGTAGGATTAAGATGACTCTAAAACATTATAGTTATCTGAAAATTATGAAATTATTTCAAAATTTTTTATTTTTAATTTCTCAAATCAATACTTATATATCTTTAGTCTATGTGTACAAAAGAAAAAGTGTGTTAGCAGGAAGTATTTTCAAGAAAAAGTAAATATCAAATTTGAAAATATTCTTTTCTAATTTTTAAAAAAGAACTAGAGGCTTTTATTGCACCAAATTATTTGAGAATATAATGCTCACCTACATAATTCACTTACATCCTATTTGATGAACTGAAGAATCTACTTTTCCCTAGAAATCACTCTATAAGATTTCGTTTTCTCTTCCATTTTGTACTGTATGTGGCACCAAACATTATCAATGGGATATTTGATAATCTTATGCTGGTTATATAACCAAAAAGGGGGCTTTTTAACAAAGTTTCTGTCCAAACTTATATGTAAAATGCATGTACTATTTTCTATTTATAATTCTATCTTAATATTCTGATGTAAATATTTGAGTTATAAGCAAAATAAGTAAAAATACGTTAACTTATTTTACCTTAGTTGATTTGAGTAATAGTCTTGCATGAGTGATTTGATAAGTGACCAATCTACTAATGGTGCTACTGAAAATCATGTTTATTATTTCTATAAAACATATATTTATATTATTTATAAGATTCATCCAGATTTAAAAAGCATTTCTAATATAGTTATTTATGAAATACTATGAAAGATTTTACCTTTGTTTATTGCTTTGTTTTGCAAAAGAAGGCCACAAATTAAGAGAATGCAGTATCTTTTCATAAATATGAATCTTAACTGTATACCATAAATATTAATAAAGGTCATAAATATCTATTTTTTTCTTGTGTAAAAGTAGGTGAATTTATTCTTATCCCCTAATACTAATCCCAACATAGAATAAGGAATAATTTACCTCTCCTGCTTTTTTGTATATACTTTGGAAATAGGTCCTTTCCAATATTGAAAGGAAGTAAAACCTCTTCTGCTGTAATTACGACTCTGCATCAGAATACTCTGGGTCTGAAGTTAGTTGTTAATATATATGCATTTCTCTACAAATTACTGAGTGACTGAATAAAAAGTTATTTCCGCAGAAAAGTGCTCAGGGAACCACTCATGGTTAACTGTACTAAATATTTAATTATCACATTAAGTCCTCATAAGTGATGTCCTCATTTTATTAATGAGGTTAAATAACAGCTAAGCAGCAACATTTAAAGAAAATTGAGATCTATCAGACTCCAAAGCATATGCTTCTAACCCCTCTTATATACTGCTTCTAGTAATAAATAGCTACAATTTACTGAATGCTTACCATGTGGCATATATTGTGCTAGGTATATATACATAAAGTAAACTTTGAGTAATCCTCACAACAACCTTGATGAAGAAAGTACTATTAGTCCCATATATACATAAGGAATCTAAGATTAATGCAGATTAAACTTGTTCAGGGTCAAGCAGCTAGTGAGTACCAGGACAAAGATTCAAAACCAGACTCAAAAGCCCACATTTTTCATTCTTAGTTTAATGTTTCCCAAACTGTGGAATACAACTTGGTAGTTGCTCAGCATTAAAACATTGAATCTGATAAGCACTTGCAAAACTGTATCTCAGTTTTGAAATTTTGCATTTCATGGCAGATGTTAAAAATTGTGAGAAATCATAAAGTAAACAAGCCAATTTACTTTTATAGAATTTGTAATTTCTCAAATTTATTAGATTACAGATCCCTTTTATTCCATGAATATCATTAGTGGTCAAAGGAACACAGTTGCTTGATAATGCTGTACCACACTAATAGTTGTACTGCACTAAACTGTCTCAGGTGTTACTTAATACAAAGACTCTATTAAGGAATTCCTATCAGATAGATTCTTATAAAAGAAATAAATAACCATATACTTGAAATGTCCTCAAACTTAAAGAAAGCATTAATAAAAAATAACAAATTATGAATCAAAAACTTAGATGAATCTCAAAGGCATTCTACTGAGTGAAAGAAGCTAGGCTTAAAAGGTTATATAATATATAACTGCATTTATATAACAGTCCCCAAAAGGCAAAACTTATAGTGAGGGAGAACAGATCAGTGGTTGCTAAGCTCTGGGAGTTGGGGAGAGGAGTGACTGTAAAGGAACAAAATAAGAGAATTGTAAGAAATGATGGAATTATTCTTTATTCTTATTGTGGTGGTAATCTATACATGTGTTTAAAAACATGAAACTGTACACCAAAAGAAAAAGTTAATTTTACTGTACATATAATTTGTAAAATATATAAAATAAAGAAAACAGAATTAAAATTTTGTCCCAATGAAGGCAACAAGATTAAACAAGTTGTCTAACATAATAAATATTAAATGCTAACATATATTGAGTATTTATGATACTGTAGGCATCACATGCAGAATTCTACATGCATTCTTTTATTTAATCCTTATCACATCCCAGTAAGATAATTACTCCATTTAACAAATGAGTATATTGAGGCTTAGAGAACCTAATTATACATAAAGCCTATTAGTAGGCTGCCGTGATAGGAACAAATTAAAAGACTACCAGAAAATAACTTTCTTTAGCTTCAGAAAACCTAATAATTCTGGTGGTAGTTGGTATATAAATCAATATTCCTTTCTTGAAGAGGATAAAATTATTAAGCCTAGAGACCATCTTATTTGGAGTGTCAGTAAGCATACTGGTGATTGGGGACAAATGATTCCCGTATATGTCTGTTTATCCCTGAAAATGTAAAGCGAGTCTGTGAATGGCTGGTCTGACATAAAAACACATCCCTTATATGTGCTACCTATGCAGTCCAGTAAGAGACCCTATTACTTCAGCTTATATGGTAGAGTTCTTCCTAAGTTTCCCATTTCTGTGATAGCCATCCTGACTTTTAACTGTACAGTTTCTGCTGTGTAATAGGTAGAGCAGGGCTATAGCTATGTAATTCCACTTCCTAACTGTGGCCCATTTTACTGTGGCAATAAATTTTCGTACTCTTAACCTCACTGCCCCTCTGCTTTTTAACCTCCTTGTGTGCTAAGCTCCAGAGGTGACTTTTCTAATAAAGTAGTAATCACAAAAAATAGAAGCAATTTATTAATATACACAAGTAGATGGGATGGCAGTAATTATGATCAATAATATGATTATTTCACATTAAAAATATGAAGAATTTGGTCATGAAGTCCTTGCCTACACCTATGCCCATCAATGATAGACTGGACAGGGAAAATGTGGCACATATACACCATGGAATATTATGCAGCCATCAAAAACGATGAGTTTGTGTCCTTTGTAGGGACATGGATGAACCTGGAAACCATCATTCTCAGCAAACTGACACAAGAACACAAAATCAAACACCGCATGTTCTCACTCATAGGCGGGTGTTGAACAAT
>PVKP010056771.1:0-10455 GCA_004027715.1 Plecturocebus donacophilus
AAAAAATAAAATTAAAAAAAAAAAAAAGAAAAAAGACCCATTGATCTGTTGCCTATAAAAAACACACTTCACCTATAAAGACACACATAGACTGAAAATAAAAGCATGGGAAAAAGATATTCCATACTGATGGAAACCAAAAAAGAGCAGGAGTAGCTATAATTATCTTAGACAAAACAAATTTTGAGACAAAAACTATGAGAAAAGACAAAGAAGGTCCTGCATAAAAGATAAGTAAATTCAGTGAGAAAATACAGCAATTTTAAATATATATGTACCCAACACTGGAGCACCCGGATATATAAAGCAAATTGCCCTGATACTAAAACCAAAGACACATCAAAAACAAACACAAAGCAAACAAAAACCACAGACCAATATTGATGCAAAAATTCTCAAAAAGTACTGCTAAACCAAATTCACATTACATTTAAAAGTCATTCATTATGACCAAGTAGGATTTATTCCTGATTCCAAGGATGGTTCAACATATGCAAATCAATCAATGTCGTATGTCATATCAACCAAATGAAGGATAAAAACCATACAATAGGATGGTTGCGGTGGCTCACGCGTGTAATTCCAGCACTTTGGGAGGTCAAGGCGGGTGGATCACCTGAGGTCAGGAGTTCGAGACCAGTGTGGCCAACATGGTAAAACCTCATCTCTACTAATAATACAAAAATTAGCTGGGCGTGGAAAAGCATTTGATAAAATTCAATGCTCTTTATGATAAAAACCCTCAAAAGACTAGGGGATAGAAGGAACATAGCTCAAAATAACAATAGCCGTTATGACAGAGCCACAGCTAGTATCATACCAAATGGGGAAAAACTGAAAACCTTTCCTCTAAGATCTGGAACATGGCAAAGATCCACTGTGAACAACAGTACTGTTGTTCAACACAGTACTGAAAGTCCCAGCTACAGCAGTCAGACAAGAAAAAAACTAAAGTGTATCCACTTTGAAATGCAAGAAGTCAAATTATGCTTGTTTGCAGATGACATGATCTTATATTTGGAAAAACCCACAGGTTCCCCAAAAAAACCATTAGTACTAATAAATTCAGTAAAGTTGTGAAATACAAAATCAACATACAAAAATCTGAAGCATTTCTATGTCAACAACAAATATGAGAAAGAAACCTAGAATTTAATCCCATTTACAATAGCCACAAATAAAATTAAATACCAAGGAATTAACCAAAAAATAAAAGATTTCTATAATAAAAACTATAAAACTTTGATGAAAGAAATTGAAGAGGAAATTTAAAAAAATTTTTGTTGTCGTTTTGTTTTGTACTTTTTTTTTTTTTTTTTTTTTAGACAGAGTCTCACTCTGTCGCCAGGCACCAGGCTGGAGTGCAGTGGCACAATCTCGGCTCACTGCAATCTCCGCCTCCCAGGTTCAAGCAATTCCCCTACCTCAGCCTCCTGAGTAGCTGGGACTACAGGTGCACACCTCCATGTCCAGCTAATTTTTGTATTTTTAGTAGAGGCGAGGTTTCACCATGTTGGCCAGAATGGTGTCGATCTCTTGACCTCATGATCCGCCCGCCTTGGCCTCCCAAAGTGCTGGGATTACAGGCTTGAGCCACTGCGCCCAGCTGGCAAAAGAATGTTTTTTAATTAAATAAATTATACGCTCATCAATTGGAAGACTCAGTATTGTTAAAAAGCTCATACTACCCAAAGTGACCTTCAGTTTCAAGGCAATCCCTATCAATATCAAAATACCAATAATATGCTTCACAAAAAGAAAATAAACTAATGCTAAATTTTATATGGAACCACAATAAAAAAATCAGAATAGCCAATGCTATTCTAAGCAAAAAGAACAAAATTGGAGGAATCATATTACCTGACTTCAAATTATTCTACAGAGTTGGAGTAATCAAAACAGCATGACATTGGCATAAAAAGAGGGACATTCCCAATGGAACAGAATAGAGAACCCAGAAACAAATCTACACATCTGCTGTGAATTCCTTTTTGACAAAGGTGCTAAGAACATACATCAAGTAAAAGATAGCTTTTCAATAAATTGTGCTGAGAAAACTGGGATATCTATATGCAGAAGAATGAAACTAGACCCCTATTTCTCACCACATGTAAAAATCAAATAAAAATGCATTAAAGACATAAACATAAGACCTTAAACAACAAAAGTACTATAAGAAAACATTGGAGAAAACCTCCAAGATAATAGTCTGGGCAAAAATTTCTGTTTTTCCTTTTTTTTGAGACAGAGTCTTGCTCTGTCTCCAACACTAGAGTGCAGTGGCACAATCTCAGCTCACTGCAAACTCCGCCTCCTGGGTCAAGCCATTTTAATGCCTCAACCTCCTGAGTAGCTGGGACTGCAGGAGTGTGCCACCATGCCCAAACTAATTTTTGTATTTTTAGTAGAGATAGGGTTTCGCAATGTTGGCCAGGCTGGTCTCAAACTCCTAACCTCAAGTGATCCACCTGCCTCTGCCTCCCAAAGTGCTGGGATTAGAGTCTGGGCAAAAATTTATTGGATAATATTTCAGAAGCACAGGCAACCAAAGCAAAAATGAACAGCTGGGATCACATCAAGTACAAAAAGCTTTTGTACAGCAAAGGAAACAGTTACCAAAGAGAAAAGACAACCCACAGAATGAGAGGAAACATTTGCAAACTACCCAACTGACAAAGAATTAGTAACCAGAATATATAAAGAACTAAAACAACTCTATAAAAAAATTTAATGATCTGATCCAAAAAAATGGGCAAAATATTTGAACAGACACCTCACTGCCAGGTATATACCCAAAAGAAAGGAAATCGGTATATTGAAGAGATAATCTGCACTCTCAAGTTTGTTGTGGCACTGTTCACAATAGCCAAAATTTGGAAGCAACCTAAGTGTCCATCAACAAAATGATTAAAAAAAATTATAGTACATGTTGCACAATGGCGTACTATCCAGCCACAAAAAGGAATGTGATTCTGTCATATGCAACAGCGTGGATGGAATGTGACGTCATTATGTCACGTGAACAAAACAGTTACTGAAAGATATACATTGTATGTTCTCACTTATTTGGGGGATCTAAAATTAGAAACAATTGAACATATGTATATAGATAGTAGAAAGTTCATCACCAGAAGCTGGGAATGGTAGTGGGGTGGGGATAGTGTCTACAAAAATAAAACTCAGAAAGAATGAATGACACCTACTATTTGATAACATGACAGGGTGACTATAGTCAGTAATAATTTAATTGCACATTTTAAAGTAATCAAGAGTATAATTAGTTTGTAACACAACGGAAAAAGTTTGAGGGGATAGATACCCCATTCTCTATTCTCCATGATGTGATTATTTTACATTGGCCAGTATCAAAATATCTCAAGTACCTCATAAATATATACACCTACTATGTATCTACAAAAATTAAAAATTAAAAACTCAAATGTAGGAGAATCCAAATTTTTATAAGAGAACAAAGTAGAGAGGAACTCAAGATAGAATTCAAACTAAAACAAATGAATCTATCTCCTTTACAAGGAATCATGTAACCATACTATGGTTATATGTATATGGTGGAAAAAATGAGCTGACTTAAGTTGGATAATAGTATTTTGACTAGATAATTATAAAGACAAAAATAATTTTCCATGAACACTGTATTATAGTTGGTAAATTTTCTTCTCACAGTGCTATAGAATAACAATTTAAAACTACTTTATATGTATACAAGGGTTGGATCAATAAGTAAATACATTGTAAATAATGAGAACCAAGTTTCTCTCTACGGAAGAAAAAAGTTACAAGTAAGTAAAGGAGGAACTCCATTCTTCTGGATTGCAGTTGGATTGTCAGAGAAAAAGGATAGAAATAAAAATTGGTATGTCTATATGTGTGAATTTATTTCCTATATCTGTTCCTTATAAACAGGGAATGTCCCAAGAGCAATGAGCATACCTAAGACACAGATCTTGGTTTTTAGAAACAATTCTCCAATAAAAGGAATCAGGGCCCTATAGAGAGGTGATTGATTTCACACTAGGCCAGAGAAAATACAAGATATGACTAAGGTATTCGTGATACTATAATATCAAGACACACATAGAGATAGATATTAGATAGACTGATACATACATACATACATACATACAGTATGATGGTTAATATTAGGTGCCAGCTTGATTGAAGGAAGCCTACCTAGCTGGTATTGTTTCTGGCTGTGTTTGTTAGAGTGTTGCCAGAAGAGATTAACATTTGAGTCAGCAGACTAGAAGAGGAAGACCCACTCTCAATTTGACTGGACACTAGCCAACTGGCTACCAGCATGGCTAGAATAAAGCAGGTAGAAGAAAGTACATTAAGCTGGCTTACTGAGTCTTCTGGCTTTCATCTTTCTTTCATGCTGGATGCTTCCTGTCCTTGAACATCAGACTCCAGGTTCTCTGACCTTTGGATTCTTGGGCTTATACATCAGTGGGGGCTCTTAGGTCTTTGGCCACAGATTGAAGGCTGCACTGTTGGATTCTCTACTTTTGAGGCTTTTGGACTCAGAATGAGCCAATTCTGGCTTTCTTCCTCCAGATTATTGTGCAACTGCACCTTGCAAGCAGTTCTTTTTACAGAAGAATTTCAATTTACAACTGTAGAAGAAATGGGGGAAATAGAAAATCACTATTACAAGATCAGGGTAATTATTGCTGCAGATAAAATGCTAGGGTTCATGGACAAACATTTAAAGAAAAACAGAGTATTTGCATAATCTCAGAGTTTTTCTCTCAAAATAAATATTTATTGGTTATAAAGATTAAAATACTAACTTTGCTGTGGAGAAAATTGGCAGATACTAGCTTAATCAAGTTACCAACATTAACATCGCCAGTAATAGGGCGTATTCACCTCATGTCCCCCTGATAAGATGCAATGATAAAGGCACAACACCTCTGTTGTATTTTTAAAATATTTAACCTTAAAAATATGACAAAACATCAAGCAATCCCAAACTGAGGAATACATAAAATAGCTGACCAGAATTATATCAAAATCTTCAGACCTTGAAAGATGAAGAAACGCTGAGGAACTGTCCAAGACTGGAGGAGACTAAGGTGATGAGAAAACTAAATAAAATACAGGATCCTGGATTAGATCCTGAAGCAGACAAAGTAAATCCCAATAAATGTCTCCAGTTTAGTTAGTAGTATTGTAATAATGTTAATTTCTTAGTTTTTAGCATTATGTAAAATTCCAAAATTAAGGAAAGCTAGTAGAGAGTATGCAGAAACTCTTTTATATACCACTTTTCTGTGCTTATATTACTTTAATTTTAAAAAAATAATCAAATATCTACAGGTCTATTTCTAAACCCTCTATTCTGTTCCATTGGCCCAACAGCTTATCTTTATATCACTATCATACTATAGTGATATCTGGATCACTATAGTTTAACATTAAGTCTCAAAATTAGATAGTGTGAGTCCTTCAATTTGCTTTTCTCCTTCAAAATTATTTTGCCTCTTTTATTTTCTTGTCATTCCCATATTCACTTTTAAATTAGGATAAATTTCTACCAAAAATGGTTTTGTTCATATTTGAATTACATTATTTGATTCTCATTAATGACTCTTTAGATTAATTTAAGGATGAATTGATGTCTTAACAATATTGCATCTTTTAATCCATAAACAGGATCTCTCTTTCTTTCTATCTAGGTCTTCTTTAATTTTTCTCAGAGATATTTTAAATTTTCAATGTGTGGGTCTTGCTTATCTTTTGTCAGATTTATTTGTAAGTATTTTATCCTCTTACATGCTCTTATATTTTTTTTTATTTTTTTGAATTTTGATTTTTAATGATTAATCAAAATATAGAGAAATACAATTAATTTTTATATTGACTTTGTATTCTACTTGTTAAATTCATTTAGTAGGTCTATGACCTCTTTGTAGATTTCTTGAGACTCCTATATAGATTATCATATTTTCTGAGAAAGACTGTTTTACCTCTTCCTTTCCAATATGTATGACTTTTATTTGTTTTACTTGCCCTATGGCATTGGCTAGAAATTTTGATGCAAAACAGTTAAAAAGGGTATCAAAAGGGATAGGCTTGTTTGTACTAATTCCAGTGGAAAAACATTCAGTCTTTTACCATTTAAGCATGATGCATAGCTTTAGGTTTTTCACAGGTGAACTTCATCAGGTTAAAGCATTATCTTCTAGTCTTCATGTGCTGAGAGATTTTATTATAATGGATGTTAAATTTGTTATAGTAAATAAGTAATTTTTACACATAATTATTTATGAGGATTTAATTACAAGAGTCCCAACCTGGAAACTACCCAAATGTCTTTCAATGGGTGGATGACTAAACAAAATGTCCAGCATTAAAAAGAAACACACTTGATAGTCACAATAATTTGAATGAAGCTCAAAGGAAATTATTTAAGCAAAAACTGCTAATTATATATATATATATATATATATATATATATATATATATATATAGCAAATTCCACCTATTAAAAAAATCATGAAATAATCTAGTTATGGGTATTCATAGCAAATTAGTGATAGCAAAGGTTTGGGGATGAAGAAGGGATGGATATGACTATAAAGGGATAGCAAGAGAGAATCTAACCAGGCTTGCCTCTATGGTACTGTCGATTAATTGGTATATTTATTTTTTAAGTTACACATGCTCAAATAGTGATTTCATCTCTTTTCCTGGTTTTTCATCTCTTATGATGCAGTTCTATTTTTTTACATTGTGTTGTGATTGTGATAGTGGTTACACAAAGGTACACATCTAATAAAATTTCATGGAGCCACACATATGCATACACACACTTATGTGAATGTATAAAGATGAAATGTAAATAAAATGTATGGGTTATACTAAATTATTTTCTCTGGTTTTGATACTGTACTACAGTTATAGAAAATGTTAATGCTTGGGGAGGCTTGGTGAAAAGTGTCTGGGGTCTTTTGTACATTTCTTTTTGCACATTCCTATGAATCTATAATTACTTCAAATTTAAAAGTTGAAAAAATAACCCTTCCTTGAATCCATTATCCTCCCCAAATAATTCATATTTAGTTCATCCTCTTCTCTTTCAAACTTTGGAAAAGTGTTACCTATATTAACCATGTCCAATTACACATCTCCATTTGACTCACTACAGTGCAATTTTACTTCTGCTTTCACCATTCTTCTGAATTTGCCATGATTAAAAATATCAGTGAATCAACATTTGCCAAGTTACTTTTCCACCTCCCATCTAACCAGACTTGCCTCTGTGGTACTGTTGATTATGTTTTCCTCCCTGAGGCTCTCTAACTTCCATGACACCACACTTTTTTGGATCTCTTCACATTTTTGAGTCTCTAATTCTTGCATAAAAACCAATTTACTAACTGATATTGTGTATTAGTTGAGGTGCCAAAATTCAGACATAAAACATTAAATAAGACACAAGTTTATTTTCCATTCACATAAGATTCTGGACCCAGGCTCTTTTCATACTGTTATTGAGGCATCTCTAATTCTTCTTGTCTGTTTGTCTGAAGCAGGGACACAAAGCTTTGTCTGTATTCCAGCCAGTGAGAGGCTCAAGTGTCCTCTAAAGCTAATCAGCTTATCTCTAAATTAGAAATGACCCAACAGTTGCACACATCACCTCCCCTCGTATGCCAGTGGCTAAACTTGGTCATAAGGCCATGTAGCTTCAAGCTTAATTACCACTGAAGAGAGGGTTAATGGATTTGAGAGGAACACAAGCAGTCTTATACTGGCGGTATGCTTTAGGGTTCCATTCTTAATTGGTGTATTTTTTTTTTAATTTACACATTCTCATGTAGTGATTTCAACTCTTCTTGGTTTTCATTACTTATTTTTATTTCCAATTGTGGATCTTTATCTCATCCCTTTCCCTATCCCTCTGGACTTCTACTGGCATCTTAACTTGTCTTTCTATCCCTAGCATCTGGAACACTGATTCTCAGTGGAGAACAATTCTGTCCTCTGGAGACATCTGGCAATGTCAAGAGAGATTTTTAAATGCATAACTGAGACAGAGTGGGGCAAGTTGTGCTAGCTATTGGCATCTAGTGGGTAGAGAGGCCCAGGTTGTTTATCAACAAAATATGATGGGCAAGATATCACTCCACAACAAATACTTATCTGAAATGTCAATAATGCTGCTGCTGAGAAACCCTGACATAACAGTGCCAGTTATCTAGTAAAATGCAGTACATCTTGAGATGAAGTATGAATAAAGGATTTAGTTAAACATATATAAAATGTAGAATCAATAATCTTCATACAGAAGTAGCAAACCTGAGGATATCTTATGTTCTCACTCCTAATAATAAGTCAACAATAGCAATGATCATGAGTTATTGAGCTTTATATACTTCATCTCATTCTAAATGAAAAACAATCCTGTGTGACATTATAACATTGTACGAGTGAGTAAACTAAGGCTCAGAAAATTTAATAACTTGCCTAATATCACAGAGCTAGAATCCATACCCCAGATTTTTCTGTTTTTTATAGCACCCCATAGCCTCTGGGATTTTTATTATTTTCACTGCATATTCAACTCTTTAACCATGAGTGCTTGAACAGTTTGAATATAGATTTAATCTCTTCTTCCTCTGCTGGTGCCCACCCCAGGCAAGGGCAAGTTCCTACTTCAACATTTGTGTTTCTCTTCTTGAGGAAGCTGCAGTATCATTCTAGCCTACATTTTTCAGAAGAGAGAAAACTAAAAAATTATTATGGCTCTGATGCTACTATAGCTTTGCACTGGATGGCAATTTCTGAAGACACAGGTAAGCCCTCCCCAGCTCAGTTCCATCAGGAAACCAACACAGCCTGGTCTTCCTCCTTCTAAAAATTCTCACTTCTTTAGGTCAGTGAATGGGCAGTACCTGTGAATTAAATTTTCTTAGAAATAAAGTCTTACTGTTTATATTTTCTTCACCCAAGTTCATATTCTGCTCTTCAAGAACTGTTGGAAGCATTCTTTCATTTGAGGAAGGATAGGAAGAATTTTCTTTGAGGGATAAGTCAAGGACGTAAGTGGCATAAATAGAGAAAGTATAATCATCAGTCCTTGTATATACACCATCCTGAGAGAAGAGAGAGAAAGAGACACACTCTTTTTCTTAGTACTCTTCTTTTGCCTTCAGAATATTATCAATTTTTCACTGTAGAGGCTGAACGGAAGAAAAGAAAGCATTCCATAGGAGGACATGCTAAAGAGTTCTAAGTCATAGTCACCACAGAGAAAAGTTTTGCTCATTATTAATTTTAACTATAGCAATTGCCATGTACTAGAAAAGAGCAGTGAATATTGGTGGGGGGAATTCCTATCACATTCAAAGTGGGCACACACAAAAATCATCCCACATTCTTTTAACCCCTTCCTATTTCGACTTTCATCTTGTCCCTCTGTAGTTTCTAAAATCATCAACTACTTAAAATGCTGTCAACCAACAACTCCAGTGCACCTATAATATCTAGTACACCAGAAATAATACAAAACATTCTGAATGTTGGCTTTGGAAGGGACGTTGACTGTCCCAACCCTTTCACTGTACTTGCCCCTCAGAGTTTTATTCTGAATTGGAGTAGAATGCAAGGAGGCAGTAACAGGTAAAGACAGGTAATGTCAGGTGTCTTTCTGGCAATAATTAATCACTTGGAACTACTCTATTTCTAATATTTTTAAACTTTATTGATAAAACCAGAAAATGTATAGTTTCAAATCTTTGGTCACTATGGTTAGCACCCTTTGAGATGTCCTCCATCAATCTCTGCATCTTGGTGTTGGCATCCTTTGCCTAATCCCATCTCTGTGCATGTGAGATGAATATAATAACTTGCTGCTCACCAATAGTATATGACGGAAGTGATATGATGCCACATCCATGATTGGGTAGTAAAAGACCAGGATTTCTGTCTTGCTTTTACACCTTTCTCTCTTGCTCACACTCTCTCTTGCTCACCCAGTCACCCCCTCTGATGAAGAAAGCTAAAGTATTGTGATGGAGAGAAACTTGGAGAGACCATGTGGCAAGGAACTGAGGTCCTCAATCCAACAGCCCATAAGGAAATAAATCCTTCCGATAACCATGTTTCTGAGTTTTAAATTGAACCTTTCTCGAGCTCCCAGTGAAAGCGCAGAGAACGAGAGGACGCCGCACTTTCCGACGAGTTTTTGTTGCCCAGAGACCGGGAGATTCCCGGTGGAGAAGCCACGCGGGTCGCCGGCGCGACTCTTTTGGCCGGCGCGGCTGTTTTGCCGGCACCCAGCGCGGCGCTTCCCGGTGCGGAGTATACGGGACGGACGGGCTCGGCTGGTCCCATCCCCACAAGGAAAACAGCAATTGGAAGCGCTGAGGACGGAGAGCTTCACAGCGGGCGCAGCGAACCCGGGAAGAGGGGAACCGGCGTCCGCCA
>PVKP010056772.1:0-10451 GCA_004027715.1 Plecturocebus donacophilus
TGTGATGTGTGACCGTGAGGTATGGACTGTGAGGTGTGACTGTGAGGTGTGACTGTGAGATGTGGACTGTGTGGTGTAGACTGTGTGGTGTGGACTGTGAGGTGTGACCGTGAGGTGTGGACTGTGTGGTGTGGACTGTGAAGTGTGACCGTGAGGTGTGGACTGTGTGGTATGGACTGTGATGTGTGACTGTGAGGTGTGGACTGTGTGGTGTGGACTGTGATTTGTGACCGTGAGTTGTGGACTATGTGGTGTGGACTGTGAGATGTGGACCCTGAGGCGTGGACAGTGCGGTGTGACTCTGCCTGCCGTGTGACCGGGGAGATTGGCACGTGGACGTGGCAGGGCATCCTGGTTCCCTGGGCCACGCTCCTGAAGCTCTGTGTCCCCTCACTGCAGTTCACGTTCAGTTAGAAACATGGAGATGCCACTTTACTCCCTGGCTACGGCGGGGTGGTGAGAAGGAGGCTGGGTGTGAGGGCTCCTCCAGGCGGACTCTCAGCTTGCATTCAGATAATGGTGTTGGGAAGTGGCTGAAGGCTGCGTGCGGCCAGGAGGAGGCGAGGGCAGGCCACTCCGGGCAGTTCTGTGGGCGCTGTTGTGTGAGCTCCGTTCCTGTGGCCTGAGCAGGGAAGGCTGGTCTGTGGTCAGTTCCTCCCTGTCCCCCCACCTTTCCCCCCCACCTTCCCCCCCACTCTCCCTTCTTTCCCCTCCCTTTCTCCCTCCCATTCTCCCTCCTGTTCCTCCCCATTCCGCCCCACCCCTCCCCCTCCGTCTGAGGCTGCCACACGTCACCTGCGTTAGAGTACAGTCTGGTCATATGCGTAGCCAGGCTCTGCCCGTCCAGGATAAAGGCCACAGACCCCCACGGGTCCATCACAGGTGTAAGTTAGAGGGGAAGGGTCCTGAAAGATGAGACTGGGCCGAGGCGAGGTGTGGAGGAGCAGAAGGAAGGGGACTGTGACGCGCGTGGTGCAGCCACGCCACTCCCTGGAACCTGGCGGGCCTGTCTGTAGCAGGTCAAGGTAGAGCTGGGGTCATGCTCCGTGAGCACTGTGGCCTGGATGTAGACGAGGCAGGATGCACAGCTCCCAGACACGGTGGGACTGGGTCTCTGCCCCCAGGGTCTATGCTGGCTTCTTCCAGTCTGGGCCTCTGCCTGCCAGCGGCTCCATGGTGTCCAAGCCAACAGGGCCTGTGCCTGCACGGTGGCTCTGTCCCTGGCATGCCCATCTCTGCGGCTAGTGTGGCAGAGGTTAGTGGGCCCTGCTGGTCTAATACTTGCAATGCCCTGAATGTCCTTCAGTCACCGCTGACTGGGTGAGCAGGGCAGTTTGGAGATGACAGAGTTGGTAAAATGCAATAGCACTTTATTTCTAAAAACCCCTTCTGGAATAAAAATGGTCAACAGTATTAAAAACTAGGACTTTTCTATTAAACAATTAAGATATCAAAATTATTAGATTGTACTGGGAATTAGATTTCAGTTGGTGTCTTTTCTAGAATTAGGACATTGTTTTGTCAACCATGACGCCTGTCATCCTCTTCTCATAAAACCGTGTGTAGCTGGAACACCAGAGGTGCACTCACTCACTCATTAGCCCGTTCAGGTCATCGATCCTCAGTCGCTGCTGAGCAGCCCCTCTAAGCTGCTCAGGGGGCAGCCAGTGGCTGGCAAGGGCGGAGGCAGCAGCCAGTGGGACATGGAAGGTGATGGGACCACGGCCCGGGTGGTGGAAGGAGCCTGGCGTGTGTGTGGGGAGGCGCAGGCCCGGCGGGGGAGGGCGGCGCCGCTGGAGAGGATGGAGGCCCCGAGCAGCCGCTCCCTGCCGTTCTGCAGCTCTCTGGTCAACACCAACGAACGCCTGCTGCAGGAGCTGAGCCAGGTGCGGGCGCAGCACAGAGCCGAGGTGGAGCAGCTGCACTGGAGCTACAAGGAGCTCAAGAAGACCATGGCCCTGTTTCCGCATGGGAGCGCCGGCCCCGGGTGCTGCCAGGCCTGCTGACCCCTGCCAGGCGGTGGGGCTGCTCCTCCAGCTACCTGCCGAATTATGTGGCCCGTGCCTTCGTGTTTCTTTACTGAGTGTATTGGCTGGCAAGAGTTCTTGCTTCTGTTTGTAAGTACTTAGGATTTTTGGAATGTATTCAGGGGCTATAGCTTGGTTTTCTAAAGCATCCGAAAATGATATGATCCATCCAAGCCCTTTGCATGTTTGGAGACAAAACACATTGACATATTTTGAGACCAACTGACCATTAATCTTTTATCCAGTATCCGGAGATGATGTAAATGCAGTGTTTCACTACCTGATGTAAATGAGAGCTGTGTGTGATCTTCATTTAATAAATGGATATGTTGTTCTGAAAAGTTAACTTTTTAAGTGTCTGTATACAAATTATAACAGCTTGTCGTTGAGTTATTTTCTAGAGCAAGTTATGCACCATGCTGGGTGAGCAGGGATAATTAAGTTCAGAGACTGAATACAAGTAACACTTACAGGTGTGGGGAAAAATCCTTACAAGTGTTGTTTTACAGTATTAATGTATTGTAGCTAAAGCCTCTGCCTGAGCCCTGGCTGTCTCTTGTTTGCAGGGTAGTTCCGAAAATTACGCCATAATAGAACACAACAGCAGATGTTTAGCTTGGAAATTTCATATCTTATGTCACACTTGCTGTGATGGTAAAACAAGGTTTTTTAAAACGACATTTAAATGATTTGGGAAGAATGAGCAGGCCTAAGGCCTAAGAAGAAAATGCTCTGTGCTAGGTGTGTGCGTGTGCGTGTGATCCCTGGGGAAATCAGAGGTGGGACTCCGCTGTCTGTGCCCCAGAGGAGGACTTCCTGGGCGTCAGGCTGCCCTCTCGTGTCACCGCTCTGTCTGGTCGTGGTTGTAGCTCAGCAGGAAAAACTGTCATACCAGATTTATTTTTTGTAGGATTGGGATGGGGTTCATCTATCATCGTATAATTTATGTATGTGAGAGTATTAGAAGATGTTAGTCCACTTTAAGCTTACAGATGCTTACCTCGAGTTTCAGTGAGCTTCCTGGACCTGAGTTCATACTTCTCAGATTTGGCAGAGTTTCAGCCACTATTCATATTCTTGTCTGACCACATCTCTCTCACTCCTCCCTCCCTCCCTGCCCCGGCTGGGACTCCAGTTCACTTTCTGTTAGACTGTGATCCTGTCTGGAGGTCACTCAGCTCGATTATTTTTCATCCTTGTTCTCTCATCCTTTACTTCAGATGGTTTTATTGTCCCATGGCAAAGTTTACTAATCTTTTCTTTCACTTGCCTAATTTGATGTTAAGCTTGTATAGTGAAGTTTTTATATCAGAAATTAGATACAGTTTTAGTTGTAAAATTTATTTGAGGCCGGGCAGGGTGGCTAACACCTGTCATCCCAGCACTTTGGAAGGCTGAGGCGGGAGGATCACTTGAGGTCAGGAGTTCGAGACCAGCCTGGCCAACATGGCGAAACTCCATCTCTGCTAAAAATGAAAATGAAATGGTGTGTGGCACGTGCCTGAAGTCCCAGCTTCTTGGGGGCTGAGGCAGGAGAATCACTTGAACCTGGGAGGCGGAGGTTGCAGTGAGTCGAGACTGCACCACTGCAGTCTAGCCTGGGTGACAGAGCGAGACTCCATCTCAAAAAAAGAAATTCCGTTTGATTATTAGTTTTATATCCCATTATGTTCATGTTTCCGTTAATTCCCTAGCCCCATTTTTTAACAGGTTTACTAGAAATTCCAGACTGCTCCACGTGGTTGCACCAGCAGGCCCGACTGCTAGTCGTGTGTGATCCCGTCTGCTGGCCCGTGTTTTCCGCACCCATTGCCGAGGTGTTAGCGCCTCGCTCCAGAGGGTGTGGGCAGGGCCTCCTGGTTTCACTGGCTTCTCGCTGTTCGGCACCGTCCCACGCGTCTGGGGCTCACTGGGATTTCCTGTTGGTAAAGTACCTTGCAGGTATTTTCCCTATGTGTCTATTGGATGGTCCGTCTCATTTATTGGCAGGTGTTATTTATGGTTCTGGGTAGTAGTGCTTTGTGAGTTACATTTGCAAATAGCTTTTCTTGTCTTTTTACTTTAATGGTATCTTTTAGTGAAGAGAAATTTTAAACAACGTGGCCCAATGTATCAATATTTTCTTTTATGATTAAAGCATTTTGGATCCCAATTTTTAATAATCTTTACTCTGCCTTGGACATAAAGGTATTCTGCTCTGTTGCATATTTTGGATTTTAGGTATAGATTCTACCCAGAATTTATTTTTGTGCCTGTGGTGAAGGTGAAGGGTCCCGTTTCATGGTGTTCTGGCCATAGACCAGTCTTCCCAGGCCTGGCAGGTAAAGGCTCATTCATCAGGATGATTTTTTTTTTTTTTTTTGAGACGGAGTTTCACTCTTGTTACCCAGGCTGGAGTGCAATGGTGTGATCTTGGCTCACCGCAACCTCTGGCTCCTGGGTTCAAGCAATTCTCCTGCCTCAGCTTCCCAAGTAGCTGGGACTACAGGCGCGTGCCACCACACCCAGCTAATTTTTGTATTTTTTAGTAGAGACGGGGTTTCACCATGGTCTCGATCTCTTGACCTCGTGATCTGCCTGCCTCGGCCTCCCAAAGTGCTGTGATTACAGGCGTGCGCCCCTGCGCCCAGCCCGTCGGGATGATTTCTGCATCTGTTCTGCACCTCCTTGACACTCTGTGCCAGTACCACACTCTAGGGTGCGTCCTTCCATCTGAAGGGAGGACGTCTTGGCTGCCTTTGACCCTTGGGGTTTATGCATTTTAGAAGTAGCTGGTTGAGCTGGGATTTTGTTTGGGGTTGCATTGCACCTGTAGATCAACTTGGGAGTGACTGACACCCTTGTGATACTGGGTCGTACAGACAGTGAATATGGACTGTGAATACAGGGTCTCTCCCGGACAGAAGGGTGTTAGCACAGCCGGATGCTTTTCACAGCGGTCTGGTCTGTCTTTTGTTACATTTAATCCTAGGTCCTTGCTATTTTGCAATGCTGTTGTTAAAAATGTGCTTGGATTTCATTTTCCTGATTGTGTGTTGCCATTTCATGGAAATCCCATTGTCACGTATTAGTTTGTAGCCAGCAATCCAGCAATGTTCGCGATTTGTCTCCAGCTGTTTTCTCCTCACTGGGCACACAGCCATGTTCCCCGTGAGTAACGGGTTTCCTTTCCCCTTCCTGCTGCTCTGGATTTTCCCTTTATGTTTTTATTTCTGTTTTGTGTTTTGCTTTTCTGCACTGGTCGGAACCCCTAGCGCGCTGCCGATTAGAGGTGGCAGTGGAGTAGGCATCGTGCTCCGGACTTCCAGAGGGGTGATCAGTTCTCACCATTTATGCACTTTCTTGTAATAGGTTTTTTTGTTGTCGTTTTAAAGCTGCTTCTATCAATAATTTGCATGAGGAATGGATGAATTTTATCACTTTTTCTGCAGTGATTGAGAATACCACATGATTTTTCTTATTTAATATATTGATGTGGTTAACAACCATAATTTGCTATTGTGAAAAAAAACCTTGAATTTCTGAGATAAATCCAACTTAATGATTTCAGATTTTCTTTTACATACATATTATTGTATTTGGTTTGTGAATATTTTGTTTAGCATTTTGTGCCCCGGCTGTACCACCTGTGTTTGGGCCCTGATTTCCTCATCTGTGAAATGGGGAATAGTGCCTTCCTCACAGGGTTGTTGTGAGGCTGAAATGAGTTGGCGTGAGTGGAACTCTTGGACGGCCTCGGCGCATCCTGAGCAGGGGGTGGCTGTCTGCTGTAGCACGGTGTCAGTATCTGTCTTCATGGCTGACGGAGACGTACGATTGTCCTTTGTAATGCTGTTCTTGCCAGGCTCCACATCTTTACACCGCTGTAAAATGAGCTGGGTTGTGCGCTCTTTCTCCATTCTCTAGGAGAATTTACTTCAGATGATAATGATTCCTTCTGTGGGTGTGTGATGGGTCTTGCTGGGGAACTCACCTGTGCCTGCGGATCCAGTAGAACTCAGCGTTCCCGATGTGGCAGAGCTGTTCACATGACCATCTCTATGTCCCACTCATTGGCCCTGCGTGTCCCTGAGCTGGTCTGGGGCCTTGTGACTGCTTCTGAGCCACAGCCTGTGTGTGGGATTGGGGTGAGTCATTTCAGGGCCAGAGCGGCGGGGAGCCGGGGCGCCATTTGGAGAGCTTCCCTGCCAGTGAGCGGGGCAGCCGCATCGCGGGGTTAGGAAGCCTGCTTGTCTTCTGTTGGAAGAGCTCTCCTGTTACTCCTGAAGCTGGACATGCTGTCAGTAGTAAGTTTTGTGTGCCCCGCCACTGAGGTGTCAGCGTTTTCCACTGTAGCTGGCAGTGACTTACCTGAAGTCACAGGGCTGAGCAGGCATTCCATTTCTTTTGGAGTCAGTTTTATCAGTTATATGTCTCTAAGAATTGGTCCATATTGTCTTAATTTTCAGTTTTGGGGGGTGTAATACACATAACCTTTAATGACATTTGAATGGCTTCAGCATTTGAAGTTGTGTCCCTGTAGCAGAGATGTAGGGACAGTTGTGTCCCTTGAAGCAAGTTCTTGCCATCCAGAGCAAGGAATGCAGGGCCAGAGACCATCTCCAGCCACCTGTGCCATCTGGCTGTGCCTGGGGCCGGAGCTGAGGACACATGCCCAGGCAGCCCCAGCCGGGATCCGAGCAGCAGAGCCTGGCCCTAATGCGAGCCACAGGAGTGCAGGGTCAGAGGCCATCTCCAGCCACCCCTGCCGTCCGGCTGTGGCTGGGCTCCGGAGCTGAGGACACACACCCAGGCAGCCCCAGCCGGGATCCGAGCAGCAGAGCCTGGCCCTAATGGGAGCCACAGGGGGTTCCCTACCAGGCATCTCCAGCCAGCAGGCCACCTCCCCTGGGCCGTTCAGCGAGCCTCTGGCGAGACAAAGGCCACTCAGTGTGGGTGGGAGACCGCATAAGTGCCGAGGCAGGAGTCAGAAGCCTCAGTCTGTTCCAGTATAAATAATGAAGAAAATAACTAGAGATGTAACTATAGTAGTTATTCACAGGTGATCTTAGTTACTCATAGGCGGTCTTAGTTACTCATAGGTGACCTTAGTTATTCACAAGTGATCTTAGTTGTTCATACGCAATCATTAAGATATATATATATATACTCAGCATAATCCTTTACTCATGCCTCTCAGGTCGCGAAGTGTGACCCTAAGGTGACATTGTGAAAGAAGTGACCCTAAGGCAAGACGCTCTGAGCCTCTGTCACGCTGGGTAAGGGCTGCTGGAGGGCACCTCGGCTGTGCAGTAGCCCCCACGCTGGGAAAGTGCCCGCTGTTTAGCCAGCTGCGGAAGGAGACGTCCAAGATGTCTCCTTCCCTGGAGGAGCTAGGAGAAAACTCCACTCCCCCAAGCTCTTGCGGTGGGCCTGACGGCTGCCAGGGAGGCCCACAGACATCCAGGGCGTAACTGTCTCTATGTGATGCTGTGCTTCAGCGGTCACGTTCCATGTCCACTCTCAGGTTCCGCTTCTGCACCTGGTTCCTCTTTTCTTAGAAGAGATAATCAGTAAAAGTAACGTAAATCTTAATGTCTTTGTTCTTTCTTGGCAAGTCTGGAAAAAGCACTGACGCATTATGCTCCTTACCTCATCTCGGCTACTTGACTGGGCCCCCATCCCTAAGACACGTGATTGACCTGACCCTACCGCTGACCACCATTACCTCACCCTACCCACCTGCCCCCTGCCGTGTACTGAATAAAAGTCAGCGCGTGCGGACCCTCGGGGCCACGGCCGGATGCGAGCTTTGGGTGGCAGCGGACCCTGGGCCCAAACTGTTTTCTCTTTCTTGGTGTCTTGTGTCTCTTTTCCACAGTTTCTCGTCTCCACACCTGTAGAGAGGGGCTCACAGGACCCTGTAGGGCTGCACCCTACAACTCAGCATCTGCCTCCTGGGGACCCAGCCCATTCTTTGCCATCCTTATTGGTTGTTTGAACTTTCTCTTCAGTCCTTCCAAAAAACCATGCTTCGCCTCCATTTTCTTTTCGTTTCGATTTCTGATCTGGTCTTTCTATCTTTAGCCATGCTGAAATTACAAATAAGTGTGGGTTAAAATAGTATTTTATCAGTTTCCCTGTTCCGTGCTTCTGTCTTGCTTTATCAGTGAATGGGATTGATCCACCGTCTCACGAGTTTAAATCTGCCATCTCATTTCATGCTGCTTGCTCTGTTCCATGGTTTTTTCCCTCTCCACTTTTGACATTTTCAGATGCTCTCCTGCCGTCCCGCAGGCCCCTCTCTGCTCGTTTGGAGACTGTGCTCTGCCTCTGTTCCGTTCTTACACCAGGTGTGCGTTCAGGCCGCGCTCTCACCCACCCCGGGTTCCTCCAGCGTGAGGCACATGCCCCTCCCCATGCTCCCTTCTGCTTACCTGGTTCCCATGTATTTTCACAAAACATTTTAATCTCTCAAAATACTGATACAGTCGCTGTTAATTTAGATTATTTACCTATTGATTGTCTTTGCTCCACTTTCTTCACACACCAGACATACCATCTGTGACCACCTTTTCTTTCTGCATTTACAATTTCTCAACGTCTGCTGGTGGCAAATTCTCCTTTCACTGTCTAAGCATGCCTTTATGTGTCCTCATTTTGGAAAACTGTTCACTGGGTGGTATTCCAGGCATTTTTCTTTATAGCAGCCTGTAATGACATCGCCCTGTTTTGGGGGAGACGGTGGTTGGTGGTCAGTGTTCACATCCGTTCCCCTTCAATCTACACCCCACCCAGGGCTGCACCAGCACCAGAGCAGGTCTCATACCTGATGGGTGGCTGGTCCGCCTCTTCCTTCTTCACAGTCCTCCTGTCTAATGAGGAAGCGAGAGACTCCTTGGGCGACGGGGACACACGGCTCTCAGCCCTGTAAGCTCCAGCCCAGTGGAGGCGCTCTGCACACTCCCACCTGAGCCCCTCTGGTACCGTCCCCCGCTATCTGTTACGGACGCCGTGCACTCCAAGGAACAGAGATATCCATGTTTTAACACATTTATTTGTCACTTGACCAGTGTGACATACAATGTTAACGACAGTAGACACACAGGGGCAATGTGCACACAGACACGAGCTGTTTCACCACGGGTTTGCAAGCCAGGCTCGACGGCAAGTCCAGCAGGCGACACCACGCCTCGAGCTGCAGGAGGGACAGCAGGGCCACGGACCCCGCAGATGTCCCCGTGAGTGCGGGTCAGACGGCGGCAGAAGTGCCTTCCACAACACCCAGGACGTGGACATCACCCATCACACTGATAAGGTGATTCGCTCAGTACTCCCCAACGTTAATCAGACAGTGTAAAAATATATTGCTTATATATATATATATATAAATTTGTTTCCCTTTCTTGAAAAAAACTTAGTACAAACTAGTAGTTAAACCATCCCTTTCAAGTTTCTCTTAAGTTGTGCAGGTTTCCTTTGTGGTTTGGCTTGGTTTAGTTTTTTAAGAGGTGGAAAGAAAGAGTTAAAGCATCTCCAAGTGACCCTGACTCCTTGCCATGTGCCCACAGACAGACGCCACACCCTGAACCACCAGAGGCCACACAGCGTTCAGTAGTAAGAGGAGGAAAGGCGCAGGTCAGTGCTTGAAAGACAGTCTAGCCTCATGGTCACCTGTGCTATGCCCTCGTCTGTGGGCTGCAGGGTGAGAGTGGCCAGTGCACGCGTGATTGGCCACAGGAGATGGGCTGGACCAGCATGCCCGCTTTCCCTTGGAGGGACAGAAGCGCCCAGGGCCAAGACGCCGCCATCTCAACTCCTCCCTGCTCCAGCCACAGCCACAGGCGGCGTGTGAACACGCAGGACAGGCCCCTGCCCATAAAACACCATTCGCAGAAGCAGGTGGCCACAGCAGTCCGAGGTGGGGCGGGGTGGGGGTGGCACCCATGCAGGGCGGTGGTGGCCGGCCCTGAGCTGGCACCACTGGGGCCCAGGATGGAGCGGCACCCATGGGCAGGAGGGGAGGCCACAGGGCATGATGCCTGCCAGTGCCAGCTTCTGCGCCCAAACTTGAGACAGGATATTAGAAGGTGTAAAAATAGTCCAGTATAAATATATGTCTCCTGCTACAATATTTTAAACATATAATTTGAACTTTAATTTTGGTAAAGCTAACTGTTATGAGCACGACCTAGTTGCTTATCCTTTGGCAGTAAATAAAAATAAATAAGTACTCTGGTGAGACCAGTCTTCACACTCTCTCTACGCCTTTCTCCCTTCCTGATTCTGAGACACCATAAGCGCTGTCCTCCTGACAAGCTGTCCCTGTGTCCTGGTGTCACCCCCGGCAGAACCTGTCTCCTGGCGTCACCCTCTGATAGAGCCTGTCCCTCTCTCCTGGTGTCACCCCCGGCAGAACCTGTCCCTCTCTCCTGGTGTCACCCC
>PVKP010056773.1:0-10448 GCA_004027715.1 Plecturocebus donacophilus
ACCCGTGTGGCTCCTTCGCCGGGAATCTCCCAGTCTGTGGGCGTCAAAAATTCATCTGCAATTGCAGCATCCACTTGATCTCTGCGCTTTCACTGGGAGCTACAATCCTGAGCTGCTGCTACGTGGCCATCTTGGATCTCTCTCCACCCGGTGATGAAGTTTTTTTGTTTCTTAGTTTTCCTTTGGCGGATGCCCATTCCCTACAGAGCCGGACCTTCCCGGGTTCGCTGTGCTTGCTGTGAAACTCTCAGTCCTCAGTGCTTCCAATTGCTGTTTTCCTTGTGGGGATGGGACCAGCTGAGCCTGAGTGTCCCGTATACTCCGCACCGGGAAGCGCCGGCTGGGGCGCCGGCAAAACAGCTGCGCCGGCCAAAAGAGTCGCGCTGAAGACCTGTGTGGCTCCTCTGCCAGGAATCTGCCGGTCTGTGGGCAACAAAAATTCGTCGGAAAGTGCGGCATCCACTTGTTCTCTGTGCTTTCACTGGGAGCTACATTCCTGAGCTGTTGCTAATCGGCCATCTTGGATCTCTCCTCCTTTTTTTTTTTTTTTTTTTGAGATGGAGTCTCACTCTCTTACCCAGGCTGAAGTGCAGTGGTGCGATCTTGGTTCACTGCAGCCTCCACCTCCCAGGTTCAAGTGATTTTCCCACCTCAGACTGCTGAGTAGCTGGGATTACAGATGCACACCACTATGCCCAGCTAATTTTTGTATTTTTAGTAGAGATGGGCTTTCACATATTGGCCAGGCTGGTATTGAACTCCTGACCTCAGATGATCCACCTGCCTCAGCCTCCCGAAATGCTGGGATTACTAGTGGGTAGATGGGATGGGAATATTGTGCTTCCTCAGCTCTAAAGCCTTTCATGGCTCCCTATTTCCCTGGGAGAGACTCACATTCTTCATTTTGCCCTTCCCAACCCTTCAGGGGTGGCCCCTGTAGCCTCTCTCATCTCGTTGGATCCTTTTCCCTTGCTTGCTCTTCCCCTTTCCTGTCCCCTATCTTTGTCCGGGTCATCTCCTCTCTGTGTGTGGCCCTCTTCTCTCTCTGTCTCACGTGGCCAGCATCCGCTCATTCTGGTCTTCGCTGACATGTTGGCACCTTCAAGACAGCCTTCTCAGGCCTCTTCATCTCTTCATTTTTTATTTTTTGAGACAGGTTTTACTCTGTTGCCCAGGCTGGAGTGCAGTGGAGCAATCATAGCTCACTGCAGCCTCAAACACCTGGGCTCAAGCAGTTCTCCAGCCTCACCCTCCAGGGTAGCTGGGACTACAGGTGCACACCACCATGCCTGATTAATTTTTTAATTTTTTTGGTAGAGACAGGGTCTCCCTATGTCTCAGACTGGTCTCAGACTTTTGTGCTCAAGTGATCATCCTGTCTTAGCCTCCAAAAGTGCTGGGATTGCAGGCACGAGCCACTGTGCTCAGCTGGGTCCCATATCTTAAGTAGGTCCTGTGATTGTAGTCAGTGGGTTCTAACTCAGCTCCAGGTTTATTTCCTTCATGGCTCTTGATGCGAGTCACAGTCATTTGATTCAGTGACCTTTTGACTTTTGAGTGTTTGTTCTGCCACCTGAGTATTAGCTCTGTGAAGGCACAGACCATATCTCACTGTACTCATTGCTCCAGTGCCTAATGGAGGGTCTGACACCTAGCATTCCCTTAACATATATTCCTAATAAAAAAAGAAAAAAATTCATGCAGCCAGGTTTTCATTTTCCAACCTGTAGCCCTGCTTTTTTTCTTTTCTTCTTCTTTTTATTTTTTTGATACAGACTTCTTAGGAATTTGCCCAAATATGTAACCATTTGGACAGCTGATGATTGCTGGTGTGTAAAAAGAATGCTTGGTTGACCAAACAATTGAGGATCTATTTCTGTGATCCTAAAGGGATTAATTTTGTTACCTGAATCTTTTTTTTCCTCCACACTACTAAAAAAATCAGATGATCTACAGATCTGAAAGACTAGATTAATTTTTGAGCTTTCACTTGATTTTATACAAGAGTCCTGTGGACAGGACTTAATTTGGATCTTGGGTTTCCCAAAGTCAAGAGCTATAGTGGTATCTACCAATTGTTTTATAAAGTGAAAAATTTTCCATGAGACTGAAATTCGGGAACCATAACCTAACATTGGCCTTGGGGATTAATATTTTTTTTTCTCTAATACTGAAAGGCACTATATCATGGAGGTTGAAGGTGTGGGTTCTGAGCCAGTCTGTCTGGGTTCCATCCCAGTTTTGCTACCTACTTGCAGAATCATGAGCAAGTCAACTGATTGTACCATATTCTCTGCTTCTGTAAATGGGGATGATGGTTAAAAAAAATGTACCTACTTCATGGAATTTCCTGGCGGCTTGACTGGATGAATACACTGAAAGCTCTTAGCATAGAGCTTGGTACATAACTCACATTTAATAAATGGGAACAATTGTCTAATTTCAGCCATAAGAAGGGAAAGAGTAGGTCTAATATGACATTTCCCAGGCAACTAAAACATTGTATGCCATTTTTCCTATGCATTTATTCATTCATTAGACAGTTATTAAACTGCTACTATATACTGGTGCTTTTGTAAGGCTGGGAACACTAGTCACGTATGCTCAGGTGGACAAGGTCCCTGCCCTCAAAGAGTTGAAGGAACCATACCATTAGCACTCAAGCGTATCATTAAAAATGTTCAGGCAGGGAGAAGTGCTATGAAGGAAACAAGACTGAACCTTATGGTAGGGAGGAACTGGTAGTCTATTTGGCTTTCATTTCATACTCCAGATTTACTGATGATTTTCTTTTAAATGGAAATTACCCCCTTCCATCTGCAGCTGCCAATATTAGTGTATGTGTATGTAAATTGCACCATGCCCCATTTTATTACAGACAATGTTATAAACTAGATATATGGTTCTTTAATATAGTAGCTGAACCCAAAGGAAAATCAAGTCTTGGTAGGAAAGGCTATAAAACTTAGTTTTCCTTATTTTTTATTTTTTTTTGAGACAGGGTCTCACTACATTGCCTGGAATGCAGTGGTGCTCTCATGGCTCACTGCAGCCTTGACCTCCTGTGCTCTAGTGATCCTCCCACCTCAGCCTCCCAAGTAGCTGGGACTATAGGTGCACACCACCATGCCTGGCTAATTTTTTGTATTTTTTGAAGATGGGGTTTTGGTATGTTGGCCAGGCTGATCTGGAATTCCTGAGCTTAAGCAATACACCTGCCTTGGCCTCCCAAAATGCTGGGATTACAGGTATGAGCCACGGCACCTGGCCTCCTCATTTGTAAGGTGGGGATAAGAATATCTATGCACAGGTTTATTGCAAGGCTTAAATGAGATGATGGCAAAAGGGCCCAGCATTATCTCACTTGAGTTTGAAAACTGCACAGAGAGGTTGGCATTAATATTTCCATTGTATAGGTGGGAAAACCTAGTGTTGGAGAAGTTAGGTTAAGGAACTTAGTTGGGATTCAGACTTAGGAGTTGAATTCAGAGCCTGACCCAACATGATGTTTGCCTTTGAATCTGTCCCCAGCCCAGTGTTCATGCTGGGGCCAAAGGAGGAGCTACAAGCAAAAATGGAAAGCAGTTTTGTGAAAAACTCTGGGATACATAAACAGACTTCTCAAAAAAGGTTCACAAAGCAGTGAAAGGAGCAAGGGCCAGAAAATCCACAAAAAGGAGAGAAAATATTTGTAATTCACATATCTGATGAAGTATTTGAATCTAGAATATATTTTAAAAAATCTCTTAAACTCAACAATAAAAAGACAAACAACCCAGCTAAAGAGGGGCAAAGTATCTGAATGGACATTTCTTTGAAGAAGATATACAAATTGCCAGTAAGCACAGGAAATGCTCAATATCGTTAGTCATTCGGGAAATGCAAACCAAACCTCAAAAAGATATCACTTCATATCTACTGGGATAGCCACAATAAAAAAGATAATAACATGTGTTATTGAGGATATAGAAAAACTGGAACCCTTGTACAGGGCTAGTGAGATTGCAAAATTGTGTGTGTGCTTTGGAAACAGTCTAGTAGTTCCTCAACAAGTTAAGCATATCATTATCATACCACCTAACAATTTCACTCATAGCTCTACACCTAAGAAAATTGAAAAAATAAATTCATAGAAAAAAGTTGTACATGAATATACATAGCAGCATATTTGTAAGAGCCAAAAATGGAATCAACCCAATGTCCATCAATGAATGAATAAAAAAATACAGTATGAAATATCCATACAATAGAATATTATTCAGCCTTAAAAAGAAGGAAGTACTGATTCATGCTACAACATGGAGGAAACTTGAAAACAGGATGTTAAGTGAAAGAGGCCAGATATGAAAGATCACATATTGTTTGATTCCATTTATAAGAAATATACAGAATAGGTCAATCCATAGAGATAGACAATAGATTAGAGATGGCCAGGGGTTGGGAGGATGAATAGTTACTGATAATGGATTGTATTAGTCCATTCTCATACTACTATGAAGAAATACCCGAGACTAGGTAATTTATAAGAAAAGAAGTTTAATTGACTCACAGTTCCACATGGATGAGGAAGCCTCAGGAAACCATGGTGGTAGGCAACTCTTCACAGGGCAGTAGGAGAGAGAATGAGCACTGAGTGAATGGAAGAAGAGCCCCTTATAAAACCATCAGATCTCATGAGAACTCACTTGCTATCATGAGAGCAGCATGGGGAAAACCACCCCCATGATTCAATTACCTCCCACCAGGTCCCTCCTATGACAGGTGGGGCTTATGGAAACTGCAATTCAAGATGAGATTTGGGTGAGGACGCAGCTAAACCTCAACATTCCCACTCATGACTCCTCTCAAATCTCATGTCCTCACATTTCAAAACAAAAATCATGCCCTTACAACAGTCACCCAAAGTCTTAACTCATTTCAGCATTAACCCCGAAGTCCAGGTCCAAAGTCTCATTGGAGACAAGGCAAGTCCCTTCTGCCTATGAGCCTGTAAAATCAAGAGCAAATTAGTCACTTCTTAGATACAGTGGAGGTACAGGCATTGGGTAAATACACCCACTCCAAATGGGAGAAATTGACCAAAACAAAGGATGCAAGTCCAAATTACAATAGTAGTCATTAAACCTTAAAGTTTCAAAATGATCTACTTTGACTCCATGTCTCACAACCAGGTCACTCTGAGTCAAGAGTTGGGCTCCCACAGCCTTGGGCAGCTCTGCTTCTGTGACTTGGCAGGGTATATAACCCCACCCTGGCTGCTTCCATGGCTGGTGTTGAGTGTCAGTGGCTTGCACCAGGTGCACAGTGCAAGCTGTTGGTGGATCTACTACCCTCTTCTCATAGCTCCACTAGGGAGTGCCCCCATGGGGACTCTGTGTGGGGGCTCTGACCCCACATTTCCCTTTTACACTGCCCTAGCAGAAGTTCTTCATGAGGGCTCCCCTCCTGCGGAAAACTTCTGCCTGGACATCCAGGTATTTCCATACATCCTCTGAAATCTAGGAGGTGGTTCTCAAATATAAATTCTTGACTTCTGTGCACCCTCAGGCCCAAGAGCATGTGGGAGCCCCCCCAAGGCTTGGAGCTTGCACCCTCTGAAGCAATGGCCCAAGCTATATCTTGACCCCTTTTGGCCATGGCTAGAGCTGAAGCAGCTGGGATGCAGGGCGCCATGTCTGAGGCTGCACACAGCAGGGGGGCCCTGGGCCCACGAAACCATTTTCTTCTCCTAGGCCTCCAGGCCTGTGATGAGAGGGGCTGCCTTGAAGGCCTCTGACATGCTCTGGAGACATTTTCCTCATTGTCTTGGTGATTAACATTTGTGTCCTGGTTACTTAGACAAATTCAGGCAGCCAGCTTGAATTTCTCCCAGAAAATAAGTTTCTCTTTTCTCTTGCATTGCTGGGCTGCAAATTTTCCAAACTTTGATGCTCTACTTCCTCTTGAATGCTTTACTACTTAGAAATTTCTTCTGCAAGATACCCTAAATCATCTCTCTCAAGTTCAAAGTTCCACAGATCTCTAGGGTAGGGGTAAAATGCCTCCAGTCTCTTTGCATAGCAAGAGTAACTTTTATTTCAGTTCCCAAAAAGTTCCTCATCTCCATCTGAGACTATCTCAGCCTGGACTTTATTGTTCATATCACTATCAGCATTTTGGTCAAATCCATTCAGCAAGTCTCTAGGAAATTCCAAATTTTTCCACATTTTCCTGTCTTCTTCTGAGCCCCCAGACTGTTCCAGCCTCTGCTTATTATCCAGTTCCAAAGTCACTTCCACATTTTCAGGTATCCTTATAGCAGTGCCCCACTTCCTCAGTACCAATTTACTGTATTAATTCATTCTCATGCTGCTATGAAGAAATACCTGAGAAATGCTGGCATTTATCTCCAGGGCTGCCATAGTTTTTGGCATATAGCACGTATTTAAAAATTTTCAAATGAATGAATCAATGTAGGAGAACCTCCCTCCTTGCTTTCTGCCTTGAAGGATGGCAGTAGAAAGTTTCCCATATGCTGTGAAAACTTCTCTAGGACCAAGCACCCTGTGGCATACTCAGTGGTGCTTCTTCATGTTGGTTTTAAGCTCTTCCCCCTCATCTAAATTCCCTCTCCCAGCCTTTCTCTTTAAATATAAGAGTCAACTGCCACCCCAACCAGCTTCTTAACCTTGGCGGCAGGGGCTAGAGATGGCCATCATTGGGAGAGAAGGCTGGAGACTCATGTTTTCTCTGTCTTTGGCCTTGCAGATGTCTATTTGCCACTGCCTTAGCTTCTTTCATTTTCTTCTTCATTGAAAATGAACGTTGGACTTTGCTATAATCAAACATGAATGTGGAAAGTAATTTGGGGAGATGTTTGAAGTGACAGAGACATTCTCACTGCTGTCTGCCATTTCCTTCTTTTAGTAGATACTTACACCAAATAGTGAGTAAGAGGAATCTTTTCAAGGGAAAAGATTATGGGCCACCTCTCCTTCAAAAATAAAGAATTTATCTTAGGAGCATCAGGTGCCCCCTATGTGGCTGGGAGATAGATCCAAAAAGTGGGCTTACATTAGAGTGAGCTTCTACTTGAGTGGAGAAAGAGGTACTTCTTACCATCTCAGGCTAAAAAAACACTGGAATCAGAACAAAAACAACAGCAAAAGTGCTGTTAACTCTCCAAGCATCAACTTTGGGGCAGGAGCTGTGTTAAGATGTAGTTTATCTGTCCTTAGTGATCTTCCAGACTAGAATAAAATATCAGAATAAAAGCATTTTTCTTACATTAACTAGAGAGCTGACCATTTCATCTCTAGAATGATATATGATTTAGAGCAAGAATCACCTTTTGGGGTGGATAAGCATCTAATTACTGGCTGGGCATGGTGGCTTACACCTGTAATCCCAGCACTTTTGGAAGCTGAGGTGGGACAATCTCCTGAACTCAGGAGTTTGGGGACCAGCAAGAAATGCAAAGATTAGTCAGGTGTAGCATGGTGATGTGTGCCTGTAGTCCCAGCTATTTGGGGGGCTGAGGCAGGGGCTGAGGCTGAGGCTGGAGGATTGCTTGGGCCCGGGTGATGGGTGCTGCAGTGCACCGTATTTGTAGCACTGTACTCAAGCCTGGGAGCCTGGGTGACATAACAAGACTGTCACAAAAAAAAAAAAAAAAACAAGAAAATTGCTTCTAATTACCAACCTTGTTCTCCTTCTTGTTGAATTCCTTATTAACTTTAGAAAAATGCTCATTTCAGACTAGAAATGAGGTCTAAATACTTTTTATGGAAATTTTGGAAAATATTAAAGCTTTTAATAGGAATATTTGAAATGATAATAGCCAAAATTTGTCAAGAACTTTGCATACATTATCCTATTTAATTCATACAACAATCCCTTGGAGGCAGGTGATATTGTTTCCAATTTACCGATGAGGAAATAGAAACCCAGAGAGATTAAATAATTCAGTGAAAATCACCTAACAATGAACGGTAGTGCCAAGATTCAAACCCTGGTGGACCTACTGATAGAGCTTGTGCTCTACATATTATAACTCTTCTTTTTTTTTTCTTTTCCTGAGTACCTTCTGCACATCTATATATTATAACTCTTTATACTATAACTGTCCATAATCCTGCTACTTAGAGAAAAATCACTGTAGACAGTTTGAAATACTTTTCAGCCTTTTCTTCCCTCATGCATGTTCATGCTTGTGAGGGTATGTATATGGGTATTTGGCTACCTTTAATTGATAAAGAATGAAGGATCTCATTGCACAGACAATTGTGTATTATGTCCTGTTTTTCCATTTGATCATTCACCCAAGCATTTCCCTGCATCATAAAAATTCTTCAAAACCATTATCCTAACTGTGATGTAATACTATATGTTATAAATAGATAAATTATTATTTACTTTGCCAATCTCCTATGTTGGAATCATATTTGTAGCACCAATAATGAATATTAGGCAGTTACTCTGTGCTAGGCACCATGCTTCATATTTGAGAACTCATTTTATAATTTATTTCATAACTAATGCTGGATGAACAACTAATATGTAAATACTATGCTTCTTCATTTAGCTCATGTTTTTTCATTTTAATCTCTTGGTGAAACTTTCTTTGTATACACCTTGCATGTTTCTTAAGTTTTTTCGGGTACTTTAAATTTTGTTTGCTATTGCTAATATACCAATATTCTGATTTGTTGAGTTGCCAATACTGAAATACTAATTTTAGAACATTTTTTTCTTTTTCTTCAAACCATATCTTCTCTCTTTCAAAGCCATCCTCATCTTCTTCATTCTTTTATCTCTAGCACATATTTGGTCAATGGGAAGTAAGTTTTCTCTCTTTCTCTGTCTCTCTTTCTTTCCCAGTATCCCTTCCTTATCCTCCTCTCCATTTGTAGACTTACATAAATTTCTGAACATAGTTTGATACTTTTTCTTTCCAGGTGTAAATCCCAAACTCCTAGATAGCAGGCTCCCACCAAAATAGTTTGATGTATGTGGGCATTTAGTAAATATTTTTAGGAATAACACTTGAGTTTTTGAATGACTTTGGGATTTCTAGTTTTGATTTTGTTTGCTCCTGTTTCTACACCTAAAAGTCACGCTGGGAATTCTGAGACTGGGCTTCAAGACTACATGGTGCATTTCCTCTTCATCACCATTAATTTCATGCTCATCTGTCTTCTTCTTGGGCTCTCGGGCTTTTTTTCTCCATAAATATTTTCAAGGACAAGTGAGAATTGTTCTTTTGGCTGTCTATTGTTAAAGCAAAAAGCTAGGGATGAATTCTGCCAGGGTTGGTTGAGAGTATTGTATGATGCTTCTTATATCGATGGGGGTAAATCTATTAAAAGAGAAAGCTTTCAGAACATCAAAGCTGTTTTCTATCAAAGTGTAAGGCAGGGCAAGATGTGGTGGCTCATGCCTCTAATCCCAGTACTTTGGGAGGCTGAGGGGGGCAGATCCCCTGAGCATAGGAGTTCGAGACCAGCCTGGGCAACATGGTGAACCATCTCTACAAAAAATACAAAAAAATTTACATGCAGAGAAGGCCTTTGATAAAATTCAACAGCGCTTTATGCTAAAAACCCTCAATAAACTAGGTATTGATGGAACATATCTCAAAATAATGAAAGCCATTTATGACAAACCAACAGCCAATATCATACTGAATGGGCAAAAATTGGAAGCATTCCCTTTGAAATCTGGCACTAGACAAGGATGCCCTCTCTCACCACTCCTATTCAATATAGTATTGGAAGTTCTAGCCAGAGCAATCAGGCAAGAAAAAGAAATAAAGGGTATTCAATTAGGAAAGGAGGAAGTCAAATTGTCTCTATTTGCAGATTACATGATTGTATATTTAGAAGACCCCATTGTCTCCGTCCAAAATCTCCTGAAACTGATAAGTAACTTCAGCAAAGTCTCAGGATACAAAATCAATTTGCAAAAATCACAAGTATTCCTATACACCAATAACAGACTTAAAGAGAGCCAAATCAAGAACAAACTGCCATTCACAATTGCTAGAAAGAGAATAAAATACCTAGGAATACAACTAATAAAGAAGGTAAAGGACCTCTTCAAGGAGAACTACAAACCACTGCTCAACGAAGTAAGAGAGGACACAAACAGATGGAGAAACATTCCATGCTCATGGTTAGGAAGAATCAATATCGTGAAAATGGCCATACTGCCCAAAGTAATTTACATATTCAATGCTATCCCCATCAAGCTACCAATGACCTTCTTCACAGAACTGGAAAAAACCACCTTAAACTTCATATGGAACCAAAAGAGAGCCCACATAGCCAAGTCAATTCTAAGCAAAAAGAACAAAGCTGGAGGCATCACACTACTGGACTTCAAACTATACTACAAGGCTACAGTAATCAAAACAGCATGGTACTGGTACCAAAACAGAGATATAGACCAATGAAACAGAACAGAGGCCT
>PVKP010056774.1:0-10451 GCA_004027715.1 Plecturocebus donacophilus
GTGGAGTCTAGTGGGGCGGGGCTGCAGGCGAGCGGTGCCTTGGGGGCGGGGCTTGCGGGTGAGAGGTGGGGCCTGTGAGGCAGGGCTGGCAGAAGAGGGTGGGGCTTGGTGATGGACTGGGAGGGTGGGGCTTGGTGATGGACTGGGCTGTTCGGGTGAGAGTAGCGGCCTGGTGCGGAGTGCTGTCGGAAGTTGGGCCAGTGAACCTCGGTAGTCCTCTCTGGCCTTGGTGTGGGCGTTGGTCCTGTCTGTAGGGCTGGGGTGAGCTCCAAGGGCGTCCTGCTGCCCCGACAGGTGCCTGAGCCTTGGGAGCTGGGGGCTTCCTGGATGGGGTCCCAGGCTGCATGGCCGGTCCCAGGGCCAGGCCCCCCCCCGTGCCTCGAGTATCACGGATGGCCCCAGCGAGGCACAGCACAGCTCCGAGCTCCTGCACAGGAGCCTATGGCCCCACTGCTGCCTCGGGGTTCCTCGGCGTTTCCTGCCTAGGAAGATGCCCCTGAGCCCCCTGACATTGCCCAAGTGCCCCAGGGCCCTTCCGGGAACCCCTAGAGAGGCCGCAGGAGGCTCTAGGATTCGCCAGGCTTGGAGAGGGTGCGGTGGGCCTTGGGGGAAGTCTGCACAGAGTCTGACCTTCCCGGTTTCTCAGAGCCTCCCTTCCTCCCTTCACCTTCTCCCTCTGTTTTCCTCTTATATCACGAATACGAACAGACTGAAATCTCCTCTGCCTCCTAACGGGCTCTGAAAAAAAAAAAGCTAAATAGATGGCTGCAATGCTTGAACAAACTAAGTCTTCGGAAGCGATATGGAGGGTAATACAGTGAGGAAAAGTCAAGCGTCTACCCCAGACTCTCCACAGGGCAGCCAGCTCTGGGCTGCAGGTAAACAAGCACCTCCTTATTGATGAGCCCAGAGGAACCGGAACAAAGGTAATAACAGAAGTGACAGACACAAACACGCTCTGCGCATCTCCTCTCTTCCAGGGAGAATTTGGATGTGTCAACACAAAATATCCGGGTCGGGGCTCAATCAATTTAGAAAGTTAATTTTGCCAAGGTTCAGGGTGTGCCCATGACACAGCCTCAGGAGGTCCCAAGGACATGTGCCCAACATAGTTGAGACACAACTTGCTTTTTTATACGTTTTAGGGAGACATGAGACGCCCACCAATATGTGTAATAGAAGTGGGGCCTTCGTAGATAAGAAGCAAATGGTTGCATTGTTTTGAGTCTCTGATTAGATTTGTCACTGAGCACACAATTTACATTTGAAGGTAGAGGAACAGTCACTGATTCCTTAGTCTGGCTCAGTGAAACAATAGGGCAGAGGAAGGGATCAGATATGCGTTTGTCTGACCCGTGAGCCTCAAGGGATGACTTTGAGTTTTGTCTGTCCTAGGTCCATGAGGAATGTCCTCGTGGACAAATTGTGAGGAAGGTATTTAGCTTTTAAAAATCTAGATAGCTGTCTTACTTAGGAATAAAATGGGAGGCAGGTTTGACACAGTTCCCAACTTGACTTTTCCATTTTGCTTGGTGATTTGGGTTCCCGAGATATTATTTTCCTTTTACAGGTGATACATATTAATAAGTCATCACAACATCTCTGATCTTAGGGGAGACAGTTGGGTATCATTAATTCTATTGTGAGTGGCCAGGAAAATGAGACACTGGAAGGTTATGGTGTTTTTACGTCTTTGAAGATAGATGCTGTGTAAGTCTAATAATTATTGCTTAAGAGTATGTTCCCACAGCATACAATGCCACTGATGGATAACCTAGATAAACAAATGCCTAAACATTTACAAATAATTATTTTGAGTAGCAGTCAACCTAATTGTAACACCCACAGGTAGTCTCAGTTTATATTAACACAAATACTCCAACACAGAAATTAAAAATCCAAACTTGTCTATGCAATTTGCTGTTACAAAACCATATCCTATGTATGGTGAAATTCAGTGTTTTAGTGAAATTCGACAGTGATTTTTAAAAAAATCAGAAGAGATTGTGACTGAGACTCAGAAGGGCAATCGAATAAATATTGTCTTAAAGGTTTGTCTCCCCAAAAAGATATATTGGGGTCCTAACCCCCAATACTGCAGATTGTGACTTTATGTGGAGATATAAAGTCTTTACAGATATAATTAAGCTAAAATGGCATCATTGGGTGGGCTCTACTCCAGTATGGCTCATGCCCTTCTAAAAAAGGAAAATTTGGATGCAGAAACAGATATACACACACAGGGAAAATGTCATGTGAAAATAAAGGAAATATTGGGGTGGAACTTCTACAAGCCAAGGAATGCTAAGGGTTGCTAGTCCATAACCACAACCTCAGGATATGACATGGAATAGACTCTGCCTTCAAGCTCAGAAGAAACCAGCCATGCAATATCTTGATCCTGGCCTTCCAAATTCCACAATGGAGAGATAATAAATGTCTTTTTTTCTAATCTGCCCAGTTTGCAGTACTTTGTTACCATGGCTTTGGCAAACAAATACAGAGATCTCAAAGTACGTTTACCTCTGAAAGAAAAATATGAAGTGATTTAACCAAATATGGTGTTTTCCAGGGTTGCATGTCATGGACATAATACATGTATTTGGAAAACCTTTATTTCAGAATTCGTCATAAACCAAAAGTGATGACTGTTGGAAATAAAAAGTAAGCGATTAGCTCGGTGCCTCTAAATTTAGGATTACAGAAACGCATGGAATGTCAGCACACTGAGTATCAATGGCCCAGTATAAGGAGAAAGCGCCTCCTACTTTCTGGAAAACCCAGGCTCCAATCCTAGTACCAGTCATCCCTTCATTCTTTTTCACACAATAAACAATTTTAGTGTTACCTATCTGCTAACCACCAACCTTTGTTACTTACGAGTTTGAATCAAGCATTTCATCTTTCTGTTGAATTTATATAGACTCATCTGTAAAAAAAAGAGGAGCCTAGATTTTCTTCAAGTTTACTTTCCACCCTAAAATTCCATCATTTTATCATCTTAGGTCTTACCTGTGACAGTGACCACAGCATTGACTTCAGCTTTCAGTTTGTTTTCTGTTTAAAATGACCCATAGAGAAATTCAGATTAGTTGGGCTGACTGTGATTTTATTTTTGCTTCTAGGTACGTTCCCTAATTTCCACCTTTGAGGGAGATCAGCTGTTTTCCTAAATTTAGTTTACCTTTGAGTGTCTAAAGTTGTTATAGAAAGACTAAAGTGTTAAATTTCTCTTGGTTCAGATCCTTAATACATTTTTTAAACTTTACAAATGTATATACACTTGTATGGAAAAAGGTCAGGGTTACTCATAACTAAAGAAAAGTCACAGTAATGATGGGATATTTATTATTTTATCTATCAGTTAAAACTGTTTCATAAAACAAAGGTTAGTGATGTTTGTGAAGTGATGAGAATTATGTATTTTAATCCTCTGGGTACTGTGTAGCACTATATATATTTTTGCCTTTTTTTTTTTAAAGCACTTCAGCGTTATCTATATGAATTTTAAATGCATGTACTTTTTCACCAGAAATTTCACTTCATGAAATTTATCCCACAACTGTATTCTCACAAGGACACAATGATATAGAAATAAAAATGTGGCTGGGCATGATGGCATGCACCTGTAATCCCTATACTTTGGAAGGCCGAGGTGGGCAGATCACCTGAGGTCAGGAGTTCGAGACCAGCCTGGCCAACGTGGCAAAACCCCATCTCTACTGAAAAATGCAAAAATGAACTGGGTGCGGTGGCGCGCACCTGTAATCCCAGCTACCCGGGAGGCCGAGACAGGAGAATCGCTGGAACCCAGGAGGTGGAGGTTGGGTTGCAGTTGGCCAAGATCGTGCCACTGCTCTCTAGCCTCTAGCCTGGGCAATAGAGGAAGACCCTGTCTCCAAAAATAAAATAAAATAAAATAAAAAATAAAAATGTTCTCTGCAGCGTTTTTTGACTACAAAGGAATATAGAACAACATACACGTCTATCAAGAAGTTTTCTTAAATAAAATGTAACATATTTGTATAATTAAATGCTACACAGAGACCAAAATAGTTATATGTGTCATTTTTCATATATCGTAGACGTGCTAGAAATTGGTAAGCAAAAGAGGCAGCAGCAACTCATAGAGACCAGAGTAGCCCACCCCTCCGGGAGGGTCAGCAGCAAGGCTGCTGTGAACTCTGGGTGAACTCCATAGGGGTTCATAGGGGAATGTGCATGTTTCAGAGAAGAGCAGCCGGACCTAGGAAAGATAACCAGCCCTCACCGACCTTGCTGCAAGATAGTTGTTAGCTGAGGTATGTTAACTGAACTGTGAGAATTATAACCACAGGCTGTTCTACGTAACTGCACCCTCCCTCTGCTATGTGCTTTCTGAAAATATAAAATAAAGTACTCTGAGGTAGGAAGGGGCCTGAGAAACTGGTACTTTCACTTTCCCGGACCACCTGTCCCCGCTTTTTTCTATGTTTGTCTTTGCGTTTTTCTTCATCCCCCACCGTTCCCTCTTAGGTCTTTGAACCCTTGTGCAGCTCGGGACAAGCGCACACCAGAAACTCCATTCTACATGCAAGCTCCAGCTCTCAGTTGAGTGGGAAAAAATAAACTCCCTTTTAAATGTGAAGATCCATGGGAGTTTCTAATTGTGAATCTAGCAAAAACACTTCAATGAAGGACATTTACAAAAAATCTTAATAAATGACAAAACATATTATGTTCATAAATGAGAAATTTGGTATGATAAAGCGGTCAGTCCTCAGTAAAAATGCAATATGATTCCAGTAAAGAGCCCAGAGAGTAGAAGCATAAAGGGAGCCTAAAATACATACAAAGGAGAAAAGATTCAGGAATGGGAGTCAATTTTGATTAAGATCCAGGTAGAAGACTTCTTCTACCAGCTATTAAGGCAAGCCTTCTTACTAAGGACCTGTTTTTAAAGACTTAGAAAGTCTAATAAAGCTAGCATATATATGACAGCGTGGTATTGGCAGTGAGAGAGGCAAAGAGGTGAAAAGGAAGAGGAAAAGCCAGCAGTAGACACCCTCCCGTGCAGCGGAGACAGGCGTATGGGGAGACGCGAGGTGCCCGGAGGCAGATCCCATCAGTGCTGTAAGGCCCATGGGAGGAAATGAAACTGCTCCTCCAATTCCCTACCCCAAGGCCATAGTGATACTATCTTCTATTTCTCCTAAGGGTTTGCAAGTTTTTCTTTTCTTACCCATGCTTTTCCTATATATGATGTAAACTTTATTTCTGCTTTCTATAATAGAAAAAGTAAGTTTAAAATGACCTCAGAACAGGCTGGGCACAGTGGCTCACACCTGTAATCCCAGCACTTTGAGAGGCCGAGGCAGGCAAGTTACCTGAGGTCAGGAGGTCAAAACCAGCCTGGTCAACATGGTAAAACCCCACCCCTACTAAAAATAAAAAAAAATACAAAAATACAAAAATTAGCCAGGCGTGGTGGCAGGCACCTGTATTCCCAGCTACTTGGGAGGCTGAGGCAGGAGAATTGCTTGAGCCTGAGAAGCGGAGGTTGCAGTGAGCCTAGATTGCACCACTGCACTCTAGCCTGGGCGACAGACGGAAACTCCATTTCAAAACAAAACAAAACAAAGCAAAAATGACCTCAGAATAAAATAGACTGGGCCCTAACTCACAGCCCAATGCTTAAGATGGAGTTTAAGCGGAGAAAACCTCTGCCTGCCTGAATGTTTGTCGTCCCTAACATGGATTAATCACATGCCATCCTTAATGTGTGTTTTATCCTTAACATGTGTGCCATTCTAAACATGTATTCATCACATCATCCTCAACATGTGTTTGCTAACCCTGAAAATATTTAATAGGAGGCAATATCTTTTGTTCCAAATTGAGTAAAATGCTTAAAATGCAAAGACCCACTTACTTAAATTCACACTAAGAGGGAATGATGTTCTATTAGAGAAATTATTGGAAGGAAAGAGCTGGCAAATATCTGAGGACCTCAGAAAAGGGCATCATCATCAATGGAAATGATCAAACAAAGAGAGAAGACAAGTGCTGGGAACTAAAGACAAAATGCATGTTCTCTGTTTATTTTCTCAGGGAAGCCATTGCGCAGATTGCAATTGTTGAGTATGGTTAGACTTTCTGTCGGTAACTCAAGGTCCACTGTTCTCACTGTGAATGACTTGACAGCATGGGGAAGGACATGCAGTCCGCTCGGTTCCAACACAGAACAATTGTGTTTAAGGCTCTGTATTTGCTCTGTTGTCTGTTTTATGGTCATGATTGCATTCTTCACAAGACAAGCCATTTCCTAAGAGTTGTGATGCTTTAAAGTACTTTTATCATTGGTTTCATGGGTAAGAGTGCAGATGGGTTCACGATAGTCATTCTTTGAAAAAATATTAAGCTCCTAGGGTAGGCTACGTAGTTTGCTGCTGCTAAGTGTTGGATTTTTTTTTTTTTTTTTTTTTTTTTTGAGACAGAGTCTTACTCTGTTGCCCTGGCCGGAGTGCAGTGGCTTGATCTCAGCTCACTGCAACCTCTGCCTCCTGGGTTCAAGCGATTGTCCTGCCTCAGATTCCTGAATAGCTGAGATTATAGGCTCAGATCACCACGCCCAGATAATTTTTGTATTTTAAGTAGAGACAGGGTTTCACCATGTTGGCCAGGCTGGTCTCGAACTCCTGACCTCGGGATCTGCCTGCCTCAGCCTCCCAAAGTGCTGGGATTACAGGTGTGAGCCACCACACCCGGTCATGGATTAATGTTTTGGAACGAGCACTTCAGATGGAAATTAAAGACATTGTCCTTACCTTTATGGAATCATTGGTCTAGCAAAGATTACAGAAAAATAAATGGAAAATCATTGTGCAGTCTGACACATTCTGAAACAGACAAAGGCACAGTATGCTGTGGGAGGGCAGGGTTATCACAAAATTGTGGTTCAGAGAGGACTTCCTGGAGAAGGGCAGATGAGGCTTTCCATAAATTACAAGTTCCCAACACTTCAATTTGTGTGTAGGCGTTCCCTATCGCATAACAAATTGCTACAAACCCAGTGGCTTAAAGCAACACCAATCAGCTAATTAAGTAGAGACAGAGTATCCCTATGTTGCTCAGACTATCAGTTTCAGCACTGCTACGTTCAAACTCCTGACCTCAAGTGCTCCTCCCTGCTCTGCCTCCTAAAGCGCTGGGATTGCAGGAGTGATCGATTGCGCCTGGGCTCAGATTTACTAACTTACAGTTGTGGAGGTCATTGTGGAGGTCAGACGTTGGACACTGGTCTCACTGTGCTAAAATCAAGGCGTGGGAAGGGCTGGATTCTATTCTGGAAGCGCTGCTGGAGAACCTGTTTCTTGCCTTTTCCAGCCTTTACAGCATGCTCGCATTCCTTGGCTTGGAGCCCCCCCGTCCATCTTTGAAGCTGGCACTGGCTGGTCCAGTCTCCCCCATGCCAGTCCTCTGGCTCTGGTGCCTCTGCCCTGCTCTTCTCAACTCTAAGGACCCCTGTAGCTACCTGGGGTCACCCCGATATCCCAGGGTAATCTCTTTAAGGTCATCTCATTAGCAACTTTAATGCCATCTGCAACCTTACTTCCTGCTTCCACGTCTCATAGCATATTCACAAATTCCAGAGATTAGAATATGTACATAGTTAGGGGCCGTTATTCAGCCTACCACAATGTTTAAATAACATCTGGCCCAGCGCAGTGGCTCACACCTGTAATCCCAGCACTTTGAGAGGCTGAGGCAGGTGTATCACTTGAGATCAGGAATTTGAGACCAGCCTGGCCAACACAGCAAAACTCTAGCTCTACAAAAAATTAAAAAATGAGCCAGGTGCGGTGGTGCATGCCTGTAGTCCCAGCTACTTAGGAGGCTGAGGTGGGACAATTGCTTGACTCTGTCTCCAAAAAATAAAATGAAATAAAATAAATGAAATCTCTGTTCTGTATTATAAAATAGAAGAACTTTTAAAAATAAAATAGTTGCTCGTAAAACAAAATGTCTTACCAATCTGTTATTAATATTTAAAAATAAAATTGTCAGATTTATATTCCTAAAAAGAGGTAGTCTATTGATATAAACTCACTCATTTTTTCCACATTTTTTTCTTCAGCTTCTTTTTTCAGTTTCATCTAGTGGTCAAAATCATCACTATACAGATCAAATGTGAAGCCTTTATCATAAATTGTTGATATTTGCAGCAAAACATTCTACAGTATTCTAGCTTATTTGTATGAATGAGGAATTTTGATATGCCTGAAATAGAATGATAGAAAATGGATATTATAATTTAATTTTCAGGCATCGCTCTTTGGAGCTTTGAGAGAAATACCTGTCAGTTATAGAAAGAATAAATGGGTCTGTATCAGGGGTGGAGGGAAGAAAAGAATGCCCATGACAGTATTTATGCACCACTTTAGTGCAGTGTTGTTTGTGGCAGTGAAATAAATATTCATTAATGAAATGCTTCCTCAGTGGACACGAGCCAGAGGTAATGGTATGCGTGTAAAGTGGAAAGCTCAGTGGGAGAGACACTGATTTCGCCCTCCTCCATTGATTCTTTTCTGATTTAGACATCCTCTCTAAAGCAGGTTTATGGGCGCACACCTCCCAACGTTCTAATCATGAAAATCGCTGTTCCTTCATAATTATGAGACACTCTTCTTGGGGAAACAGTGAGGATCTTCTGGGGATGAGCCAAACAAATTTGTGCCAAAGGATGGGTCCCAGTGGGCAAGGACCCAGGTTTTTGATGTGCCACAGACAGTCTGAAGTGGGAAGAGAAAGGAGGCTCCTATTTCTAACCAAAGGGTCCCTGGGGAGACCTGACTTCAGGAAGGCCTATATTTAAATATCAAATCCCAATTCAAAGGAAGGTAAACCAAGTTTCAGGAATTGGACTAGAGGGAAGTGAGTGAGGCATGAGGCATAGTGCTCCGAAAGGTTTCTGCAGCCCCCACTGGGCATTCGTTCGCTGGCTCTCCTGGTGCTGGCAAGGGCATGGTGCCCAGGGTTAGGTCTGGCCTTAACATGTGAAGTTGAGGCAGACACCTGCAATTCTGCCTTTGACTCAGAGCTGCTTTTTTTTTTTTTTTTTGAGACAGAGTCTCACTTCATCGCCGGGCATCAGGCTGGAGTGCAGTGGTGGGATCTCAGCTCACTGCAACCTCTGCCTCCTGGGTTCAAGAATTCTCCTGCCTCAGCCTGCCGGGTAGCTGGGACTACAGGCGTGCACCACCATGCCCATCTAACTTTTGTATTTTTAGTAGAGATGAGGTTTCACCATGTTGGCCAGGATGGTCTCGATCTCTTGACCTCATGATCCACCTGCCTCGGCCTCCCAAAGTGCTGGGATTACAGGCGTGAGCCACCACACCCAGCCCAGAGCCACTTTTCTAAACTTATATTCTTGCCTAATACATTTCTAGAGAAATGAAATTTTTGGCATATTTTCTGTGGACATTAGCAATGCTTTCAAGGTAAGAATAGATCATCTGAGTCCACATGGTTTAAACAGATAGGAGTTCACAAGATGGCTGTATTTGGAAATACGGTCTTTACAGAGATACTTAAGTTAAAAATGAGGTTATGTGGGAGAGAGATCCAAGATGGGCACGTAGCAGCAGCTCAGGATTGTAGCTCCCAGTGAAAGTGCAGAGAGCAAGTGGACACAGCAATTTCAGATGCATTTTTGTTGCCCACAAACAGGGAGATTCCTGTCGGAGGAGCCACACGGGTCGCCAGCGTGACTCTTTTGGCCAGCGCGGCTGTTTTGCCGGCGCCCCCGCGTGGTGCTTCTCCGTGCAGAGTATATGGGAATGGGTGCCCTTTTAGTCGGGCTCGGCTGATCCCATCCCCACAAGGAGAACAGCAATTGGAAGCGCTGAGGACTGAGAGCTTCACAGCAAGCACAGCGAACCCGGGAAGGCCTAGCTCTGTGGGTAAGGGGCGTCTGCCAAAGGAAAACTAAGAAACAGAAAAAACTTCATCACCAACAAGCTGGACGTCCACTCAGAAACCCAATCTGAAAGTCGGCAATTACAAAGACGACAGGTGGATAAATCCACAAAAATGGGAAGAAACCAGTGTAAAAAGGCTGAGAACACCCGAAATCAGAATGCCTCTCCTCCTACAGGGGAGCGCAGCTTCTCATCAGCAAGAGAACAAGACTTGATGGAGGATGAGTGTGATGAACTCACAGAATCAGGATTCAGAAGGTGGATAATAAGAAACGTCTATGAGCTAAAATAACATGTTCTAACCCAATGCAAAGAAACTAAGAACCTTGAAAGAAGATTTAACGAAATGCTAATGAGAATGGACAACTTAGAGAAGAATATAAGTGAATTGATGGAGCTGAAAAACACAACACGAGAACTTCGCGAAGCATGCACAAGTTTCAACAGCCGAATTGACCAAGCAGAAGAAAGGATATCAGAGGTCGAAGA
>PVKP010056775.1:0-10464 GCA_004027715.1 Plecturocebus donacophilus
AGGTGATCCACCCACCTTGGCCTCCCAAAGTGATGGGATTACAGGCATAAGTCAGCACACCAGGAAGTTAAGTTTTAAAATTATAATATTTACACCCAGCACCAAGATTGTAGTCTCAAAATACCATTGCCCAACAAAAGAAAAGAAGCCTTCCTGAAGAAAGTGCTGATTCCAGGTCTAGGCCAGATATGTGTAAGGAGCCTGGAACATATTGTCACTCTGGATAGCAAGGAATCTATCAAAGATTATTAGGATGATTTCAACATGTCTGAAGAGCCAATGTGAAGGGACTCCTTGTAACCAAAAATAGAACATTTTGTACATTAATAAGGATTTGCAATGAATTGAAATATATCAGTTATGTTTGAATGTCTGCATTCATAAGGATTCTTTTGAAAAAATAAAAGTGGGCTGGCACAGTGACTCATGCCTGTAATTTCAGCACTCTGAGAGGCTGAGTTAGGAGAATCACTTCAGCCAGGAGTTCAAGACCAGTTTGTAAAACATAGGGTACTTTCTCTCTACAAAACATTTTTTAAATTACTCAGTTATAGGGGCCCATGTCTGTGGCCACAGCTACTCAGGAAGCTGAGATGGGAGGATCACCTGAGCCTAGAAGTTTGAGATTGTAGTGACATGACTGCACCACTGCATACCAGCCTGGGTAACAGAGCTAGACCCTCACTGTCTAAATAAATTAATTGATAGAAGTGGTCACCATTGAAGGATATAAATGAAACAGCCTATCATTTTGAAAAATGGTAAACAGAAGAAATCAAGCCACTAACTGGCCTTTTCTATATAAATTGTACAACTGTACAACTGCCTGTCTCTGGGCAGGGTGGTTCACATCTATAATCTCATAAATATAATTTATTACATCTATAATCTCATAAATATAATTTATAAGAAGCAGCATCTCTTTTTTATATTTACTTTTTTTTTCTTCATGCAAGGCTCTTCCTAGGGTAGCAGTATCTCTGGAAGTATGGCAGCTCTTAAATGAAGAAAGAATGATACAATGATACCTTCATTGTTCAATCTATAATTGATCAATGGCCAGTAACATCACCAATTTAAAAAAAAGGATAGCCAGACAGTACACACCTCCTGCTAGAGGAAACAAACACAATCTTTTTGCCCTGACCCCCAAGTCCAACCTGAATCTGAACAGTCTTCAGATCAAACTACTAATGCACAAAAACTAGAATGAAGTGAAGAGCAAGTTAGTCAACATATCAAGATTACAATTAGCAAAATTCACAGTATAAGAAACAACATAATGAGCATACACTTAGCATAATCCAAACTATGGGGAAATGGTCTGATTTATTCAATAAATGAACCGCAAGGGACAAAATAGAGCTCAAAGGGGGAAGCTTTCAGTATAAAAGGAAAAAAAAAGCCCTAAGTGGTGAATCAAACAATCCAAAAGAGAGACTTTATTTGGATCCTGATTCAAACAAAAAATAAATACATGAAATTACTGGAAATTTGGAGCTAGCAGGAGAGTTGACAATATTAAAGAGTAATGGTGTGAGATGGTTGGTTGATGATGGTAATGGGATTATATTTTTAGAAGAGTTCTTGTCTCTGGGCAGGCTGGTTCACATCTATAATCTCAGTACTGTGGGAGGTCAAGGTGGGAAGATCCTTTCAATCCAGGAATTCTAGACCAGCCCAGGCAACATAGAAAGAAACTGTCTCTACTAAAATACAAATAAAAAGTTATCTGGGCATGGTGGTATGGGTCTGTAGTACCAGCTACTCAGGAAGCTGAAGCAGGAGTGGTCAAGGCCACAGTGAACCAAGATCATGCCACTGAACTCCAGCCTTGATGACAGAGACCTTGTCTTGAAAGAAAAAACAAGAATCCTTATCTTTTACAGACATATACCAAGACATTCAGGGAGGAAATTATATGATGTGTGGGATTTGCTATAAAATCATGAGAGGAAGAGGAGAAGCATGTAGGAATGTACATGTAACAAGATTGGCCGTGAGATAACAAATATCTGAGTCTGCTGCTGAGTAGATGAAATCTCACTACACTAGCCTCTTGTTCAAAATGCTCTAGAATAGAAAGTTTGTCTAAAAATCCACTTCATGAATTTGTAACAAGCATTGAATAAGATCATGTATACAGAATGCTTTATTACCACTACTTGCCAGTAGTCAGCACATAAATATTGTTTTTAGTTTTGTGTAGTCCCTGTCCATTAATCACAACCAAAAAAGGTATGTTATTCACACCAAGAGCTCTGGCCCATGGACCTTTGCCAGCTTGGTGGTAATTTATTGGAATTTGAGATTTAGAATGAGGAAATGCCAGCCTTCAAAGCCCCAGGCCTACTATGAAATAGCAAAGCCAATAGTCCCAAGTGCCTTCCTAGCACAGCTAGTAAGTAGAACATTTTTCTCTCACCTTGTAGGCACACTTGAGTTCATTCAGTCACTATTTTTCATTCATTTCTTATATGCCATGTATTGGGTGCTAGGGACCCATTATACATTGGACCCATAATTGATTGGAAGCATCATTTTCAAAGCATCATTTCAGGATGAGTATTTCAGTGTGAAGTGAAGTCAAGGAACAGTGTGAAGGATCCATGGCCTCAGTCACCATGAAGACCCTCCCAAGAGCCAGCCCTACTGGACACGTATAAATGAGTGGAGACATGGAACTCACCCTTGCAAGGCCTAGAACCTGACAGAGCACAAAAGATAGAAGCCCAAATAACCAAGAATGGGAAGCTGACATGAGAGGTAGGCCCCAAAGGATTCTGTGAAAGTGCTTTGTGTTTGTGGATTTATCACGCAGAATGAAACCTTTGTTTGTATCCACCAGTTAGAAACATTTTTATATAATCTATCAAGGGATATTTCTGAGCCCTTTGAGGCCTATAGTAAAAAATCAAATATCTCAGGCAGCCCAGAATGAATAATATAGTCACCAAGAGGGGCAGGGTGGCCACAGGTGGCCAGCATCAGGGATAGGCATTGTGAGTCATTGGATGGGGTTGTGGGTCGTGGCATTGTGAGGCACTGGCCTGACTTTGTTGTTTCCTGGTAACCAGGTGACATAGGAGGCTTTGTGGGTTATAAGCATCAGCCCAGGCCAGCAGCCTTCAGTCGGTAGCTGGTAGTGGAAGGAGGAGGAGCTCCAACTACACCCTCACAGCAGTTTTTGTGCCTCTTGGCAATTGCTGTGTTCCTTTGTTTTGAACATCCCCTACTAGGTGACTCATGGGGAATACACTAAGCTGTTGCATACGCCCCAGGGCTGGCCTCAATTGTACTTGGTGCAGGCAGAAGGTGTCACCTTGTTATGAATCAGAGATTCCTCAGGCTGTGGTAGCTGCAGCAACAGCATCCACCACTGCAGAGCCTACTGCATCAGATTCTGGAGGGGCAGAGGTCCAATACGTGCAGCCCATCACCAACTCAAAGATGCCCAAAGGTAAAGAAACCACGAGTGCCATTTGCTCTCTGGTACATCTCTGGCCACCACCTCCCCCACCTCCTTCCCATTCCCTCACCCTCAGAGACATCTTCAGCTTTGAACTCCCTCCTTCCTATAGCCAGCTTTCCCAGGGCTAGGCATAGGAGACAAAGGCTAGTCCTGCCTCTTGGCTTTGTTGTTGAGCCTTCTTGCTTGAGGCCTTTTTGGTCTAGCCTCTCCCTTTCCTCGATGGAAATTCAAATACTGCAGTTTTGGAGTCCACATCCCATTCTCTATCCTTACCTATCCAGCTAGTATGGTACCTCAGTGAAGGAGCCAGTTAAGGGCCCAATTGTTTCTTTTCTCCCCTTCCCTGAGGAAGATAATAATTGGGATAATTCCGACTCAAAAATTTGGAGACTTCTTAAATTTAAAATAGTTTGCCATGGAAGAGATTATATGGTGTTCTTAACAGATGGTTTTAAGTCACCTTGACAGAAGCAGCTTTATTTCTTCCAATTGTAATTTGAAAACAGAAGGGAAAAATGAGGGACATGCTTTAAATTACTTCAAAAAGTATGAAATGTTACTGTCAGAGCTGAAAGAAAGTTGTTTTTGTTTTGGTTTTATCCAAAAGATTAGCCATGGAGCTCTGATTACTTTAAAATTTCCACTTTGACATGAATGTCTCTTCGGCCCTACTGGTGGCTTTGTTTACCTCCTTGTTCTGAAAGACAGATAGAGCTGTCTCATGGTTATAAGTTCCAAAAGAGATGAAACAACTTTAGCCTTCAATTTGTAAGGAAAATTTTGAAAGCTGAAAGGTCAGACACTGCCTGTGCAAAAGAGGTTGTTTTCATGGCTCCCCTTCCTTTCTGCCCCCCTCCTGCCAGTTGAATTTTTTTCAAGATGGGAGTGTTGTAGTTATTCAAACCCTAAACTGCTGTTGTGAGGGATAGGGGAGGAAAGAGGAAGCATTTCCTTTTTTTTTTCCTGTGGTCAAGTTGAAGATGAAAACTAACACTTGTAAGACAGGAGAGGAGCGCTTAGAAAATCAGTCAAACATTTGTGTATCACTACATTTGTTGAGCAAATGAAAGCTACCAGACTCAAAAAACAGAAATGCTAATGGAATTGACTTTAGTAACCAGGGTTTTCTATTGAGTTCAGCACCTAGGGTGACTTCCAGTAACAACCACCCTCCCCTCCACACACATACTTTTCTCAGGGCTGGAAAGCTCAGGCAGCCCAGGATGAATAATATAGTCAAACAGAGGGGCAGGGTGACCACAAGGTGGGCAGAAGCAAGGATGAGCATTGTGAGCCATTGGGTGGAGCTGTGGGGTGGGGCATTGTAAGCCACTAGCCTGACTTGTTTCCCGGTAACCAGGTGACATAGCCTTTTTGGGTGATAGGCATCAGCCAGGGCCAGCAGCCTTCAGTCTAAAATCCTTTAGGATTTTAGAAGTAGATGAATCTAGCTAAAAATAATTCTGGGTAACCAGTTTCTTGAACAAAAACTATGTCCATTGAAATAGAAAACATTGTATCTTGAAGATATAGAAATATGATGAGCTCATTTCTTTCATTTTAATGGCAGATATTTTATTAGTATAGAGAAAATGTCTTACAGCTCTTGTATTTAAACTTCGGTTTGGTTCTTACTTTCTTTCACAGGATAATTAAGCTTCATGATGGGTGTGGCTTTCTTCATGTAAGAAGAAAGTGCTGTATTCCCTTTCCAGAATTTTGAAAAATTGTGAAAGAATGAACAAATAATTATGAGACTTAATAGATTGTACCTTATACACAAAGCATGTAAGTACTTGTGAAAACTCCTTGCTTGGTGGTGTATGGCAAGCCTCTGTATAATATTCTCTACCAGGTGGTAGATGAGGTAGTGTTGAATGAGAGAACAAAATGAGCTCTTTATGTTATTCTTTAGGATGTAAAACACGTTTTCATGTGCATCTTACTGGAACTTTCCAAATACAAATAAGACCTTCATATATTCTCCCTATGTTGCTGATGCAGAAAGCAAGATCTAGACATCTGAAGGGACTGTGCGAGACAGCTACTGAACAGAATTGAGGTTCTAAGTCATCAAAGTAGACATGGAGGTTGTAGTGGTGCCAAACTCAGTTTTTAAGGAACTTAACAAAGTCCAGAATGCATCATATATTTTATCCATAATGTAGACCTCTTTTAGAGCTTATTTTTATCTTGATTAGTTCCTTTTGTATTTTATTTTACACAACTTACAGGCAACATTTGCCTCTCCATTTTTCTTCCTAAAGAGATGGGTTCTGACTCTGTTGCACAGGCCAGCTTCTGACTCCTGGCCTGGACTCAAGCACTCCTGCTGCCTCAACCTGTAGAAGAGCTGACAATACAGGCATGTGCCATCTTTCCTGGCTCTACTTTCTATCTGTACATTTATTGAAATGGATAAGAATAAAAAATAGGGGTAATAAAATGGCCTAAATTTACCAGTTAAATCAACAGTTTAATAAATTTTGAAGAGTTTCTTCTGCTAACTGATTTGAAGCTGAGAATGCCCTGGTCAGGAGAAGCTGGCAAGAGGGCAGGTAAGGCACCACACATTAAGCACCGAATGAGAGTAAGAAGAGTTAAGTCAGAACAGTTGAAGAAAAAATAGTTTGTGAGCACAGAATTGACCATTTTAGGTGTATTTGCATGACACTTAGTTTCCATATATCTCTTCAAATGTATTTTTGTGGTATTCAATAAAGGGATAACAGAAATCTTAATTTCAGTGTTTATTCTTTGGCCAGATGTGGTGATTCATACCTGTAATCCCAGCATTTTGGGAGGCTGAGGTGGGTGGATTACCTGAGATCAGGAGTTCGGGATCAGCCTGGCCAGCATGGTAAAACCCCTTCTCCACTAAAAATACAAAAAATTAGCCAGGCATGGTGGCACGTGCCTGTAATTCCAGCTAACTGGGAGGCTGAGGCAGGAGAATCTCTTGAATCTGGGAATTGCAAGTTGCAGTGAGCTGAGATCACGTCAATACATTTCAGCCTGGCTGGGCAAAAAAAAAAAAAAGAAGAAAGAAATATATTCAGAATGCTCTAAATATAAAGTATAGACATATTCAAAGTTTGTTGTTAATATCTTTATTTCAGAAAATTGTGTATCACTTTTCTTGGAAACTGATAAATTCCTACTTAGATGTGAAATATTTTAGCCTTTCTATGATGGAGAATTGAATTATTTTGGTTACTTAGACAAATATCACAGCAACCAGTGCTACAACCATTCTATGGCACAGTAAACAGTCATTAAAGGTCATCAGGTAGAGCAAGGCACACTGCTGTGAAAGACATCCTGGAGGACATCCTGGAGTGCTCTCTAGGTGGCAAGTCCTGTTTCAGGAACTTAGGCCATAAATGATGCTCTACTTTGTTGTTCTGTCCTGAAATATTTCAAAAGAACATTATGTCTTGAAGCCATTTCAAAGAGATGTTCTAAGAACCCAGTATAAAGCTCAGATAGACTCAAACATATTTCATCCTATCTTGCCTTTATTTAGCATTATATCTAATATGACTGGTGGTAATATAAGTCACACACATTAAGACAGTAGGAGCTCATTATCCAATTTTATTACTACCCATCAACTTTTCATGCAACCTTTTGTGTTCTTACCTTAGGAACATTGCTGATTTGCTGGGTCTCTCAAGTGAGGGATCAGGGAAGGGGAAGAATGGACAATATGATGTAGAGACCGCTTTGAGCTTTCTAGTAGCTATTTTCAACCCTCCTTTTAAAATAGCTATCAGTATTTTTCACGTAAAAGATGTAGAAAGTACAGAAAAATTATTTATTCTACTTAGAATACCCAGAGCTCACTTCTGTTACTATTTAAGTAATGGTTCCTCTGGAGATTTTGGGTATGCATTTGAATAGAATATTTTATTTCACAGACATTTTTGTAAAATAAAACTTTTTGATGATTTTATATGTGCTGCCTTATAACTTTTACTTAAAGCAGTGAAATAATGGTGTAAGTTTCTAAAACAGTAAGCAGTGTTTTAGAGCACTAAAACAGTAAGAGAGCACTCCAGGTTGTCTTTGCATGCTAGGGCACCGTGCTCTACCTGATAGCATTAAATAACTGCTTAGTGTACCATGGACTGGATAAAGCATTATTTACTTGCCTACCCTTTACAATTTGTCCATCTTTTGTTGTAAAGTCATACACAATCCTGTTATGGTTGATTCTAAGAACACAGATAAAGCATATTTTGATGACAGATGCATGATGTCTCATTACAAAATTCAGATACTGTATTTTGTCTAGTGACATAATTAAACTGATGAAATGAGTTAGTTTGTATTTAAGGTATTTTAGTGTTAAATATACTTGTGTCAAACTGAAGTTACCATTGACTTTTAACTAGACATTAACATTCTTCTTTTAAGTTTCTGTGGATCTTGATAGCTTGTGTCTTTAATTCTAAATAGCTACCAGTTTAAAAAATCTGATGCTGTCTTAGATGATAAATCAAAAGACAACATTAGCAGATCTGGGAGAATTGGGAGAAACTTAAGTAGTTTGGGGTAAAATGAAATATATTTATTGAGCACTTTTAAATGGTCTGGCAGCATTGCAGATGCAGGGCAAACAGTAGAATACAAAATAAAGCCCCATTCTAACTCTCACTCTTACATTCTATGGGGAGGTAAGGACAGATAGCACATGAGTAGTCAAGAATGGCAGGTGGTGACATGCTCTGATGAAAGTAAAATAGGATAATGGATTAAAGAGGAGGGCAGTTTTCTGGAGGGGTGTGGGTAAGAGTTCTATGTTCCATTTAAGTGACATTTGAACAGTCTTAAAAGTGAAATGGGCTTGATATAGTGTCTCCCACCTGTAATCCTAGCACTTTGGAAAGCCAAGATGAAGGGATTCCTTGACACCAGAAGTTTAAGACTAGCCTGGCCAACACAGAGACATCCCATCTTATTTATTTTTAAAAATAGAAAAGTGAGGGGAACCTTGTGAGGATGATGGGAGAGGGCTTCCAGAGAGGGATCTCTGCTTTGGAATTCCTGAAATAGAAACAAAGTTGTTTTAGGCAAAGGACAGAAAAACACAAGGGTGGCTGCAGCAGAGTGAAAGGATGCTGGGATGAATATGATGGCTTAAGGCCTTGTACCTATAGTGAGCACTGACAAAGAAGATGGACTTCAGTTGAGATGGAAAACCACTGGAGGATTATAGTCAAGGATTACTGTTAATTCTCTAATAAAAAGACTGACCATCAGCTCTTTGTGAATATACTGTAATACAGGCAAGGGTGGAAGCAGGAAGACCAGCTAGGAGGCTGGGGGAGTAGTTCAGGTGAGAGCCAACAGTGAAGAGAAAAACAATAATGACCTGTAATAGGCTGACTTGAGAAAAATCAAGTGAATCTAAAACTAGATAATAAAATGGTAAATAAACATGTCACAGAAAAACGCATCTTCACTCATAAGAGATTTTTAAACACATCTTCACTCATAAGAGAAAGGCAGATGACAGCTATACTGCGGTGTCTCTTCTATTGAGGGAAATTCCAGAAACATGGCAAGACATTCTTTGGTTTGGCTGTAAGGAAAATTGCATTCATATATTGCTGGTGGAAATGCAAAAAGGCTCAATTCAATGAATGGGAATTTGCCACGATCTCAAAACCTTGCAAATGCATTTAAACCAGACATCCTACTTTGAAGAATTTTATCCTGAAGTTATACTCTGTAAATATAAAACAAACTATGCACAAAGTTCCTGTTGCATTATTTTCAGTAGTTAAATATTGGAAATAACTGACATGCCTAGAAAGGGACTACTAAAATAAGCAGTACTTATACATAAACAACTATGGAGCTGTAAAAAAGAGTAAGATGTCTTTTTACTGCTATGGAGTGATTCCCAAGATAGGGTAAGCAGAAAAACAAAAAGGAGAACATGCAGTAATATACATGAAAGAAAGCAGGGGAAATAATGTGTATTTCATTATTTAAAAATAAAAAACAGACTGACTTGCGAAGATGGCAGCATAGGAGCAGCTCAGGATTGCAGCTCCCAGTGAAAGTGCAGAGGCTGCTGCAGGTGATCCCCAGGAAACAGGGCCTGGAGTGGACCTCAGCAGTCCTACAGCAGAGAGGCCAGACTGTTAGAAGGAAAACTAAGAAACAGAAATAACTTCATCATCAACAAACTAGACGTCGACTCAGAGGCTTAATCTGAAAGTCAGCAACTACACAGATGACAGGAGGATAAATACACAAAGATGGGAAGAAACCAGTGCAAAAAGGATGAAAACACCCAAAACCAGAACACCTCTCCTCCAACAAGGGATCACAACTCCTCCCCAGCAAGGGAACAAGGCTGGACGGAGACAGAGTGTGATGAAATGACTGAATCAGGCTTCAGAAGATGGGTAATAAGAAACTTCTGTGAGCTAAAAGAACATGCTCTAACCCAATGCAAAGAAACTAAGAACCTTGAAAAAAGATTTGAAGAAATGCTAACGAGAATGGACAACTTAGAGAGGACTATAAGTGAATTGATGGAACTGAAAAACACAACACGAGAACTTCGCGAAGCATGCACAAGTTTCAACAGCCGAATTGACCAAGCAGAAGAAAGGATATCAGAGGTCGAAGATCACATCAATGAAAGAAAGTGAGAATGCAAGATTAGAGAAAAAAGAGTGAAGGGAAATGAACAAAGTCTTCAAGAAATGTGGGACTATGTGAAAAGGCCTACTTTACGTTTGATAGGTGTACCCGAATGTGACGAAGAGAGTGCATCCAAGCTGGAAAATACTCTTCAGGATATCATCCAGGAAAACTTCCCCAACCTTGCAACGCAGGCCAATATTCAAGTTCAGGAAATACAGAGAACACCACAAAGATATTCCTCAAGAAGAGCAACCCCAAGGCACATAATCGTCAGATTCACCAGGGTTGAAATGAAACAGAAAATGCTAAGAGCAGCCAGAGAGAAG